>OV651824.1:13386745-13596745 GCA_927349885.1 Psylliodes chrysocephalus
ACTAAAATAGCATATTCTTCTTTTCCATCACCATTAAGTCAAACAATTAAACATGCTCCAGAACATGAAAGTACTCGTTTAAATGAATCAGAGATTTATGAAAATCAGCCAGACCAAACGTTTGAATATCAGCCAAGAACCAGTGATGAGCAAGTTGATGAATATATAGAAGATACAATTAAAAGTCTACATGATTTAACTACAAACCCACCTCCTTCATTTGTTGAATATCTGGATCAGTTTACTGCACCTTTACCTAGAGATTATATACTTAGAAATATATCAGATATTGAAAATAAATTTGATCATGTTTTGGGGATTTACCATGACATGGAAACTGAAAAATTTCGTATTGGAGACTCTGAATTAAACTTTGATGGTTCGGATATTGTAATAAAAGGTATTAAATATCCTGGAACACCAGGGCTTTATGAATTACTTTTTTTAAAAGAACCGATTGCATATAAACAAACTGATGTTGATGAATATGTGGATATAATAAAAAGAACCAATGCTGCTAAAAGAAATAATGATCCGGATTTACCAATTAAAAATTTTTCTAGGGATATTAAGGATAAATACAATTTTATTATTAAACCAAAGTTAGAAACAGGACCGTTTAGACGGAGAGTTTCATCAATACCATCTTCATTATTGAGTGGAATAGTGACAAGGAGTAAAAAAATTGGAAAAGGAATGTTACAATATTCAAATAAACCCATTGATTACAAATATTTTGATAATTACAATGAGTTAATTGATCGACTTAAATTACTAGTAGCATCTCAAGTTGCTGGAAATACTGGTAATAATAATGAGATTGTATCAATCATTGAAGAGTTAAGAGAAGGAGGTATAATAGTGTAAACATAATTAGATTTTTATCAGTGTAACAATGCCAATCAACAAGTTTGGTGGTCATTTCTTAAGTAATAAAACCAATGTTTTAAATCTTACTTCTCCATTTTATATTTGCGACGCAGTTTCATTTCATAGTAAATGTTTTATCAGATTAAAAGGAGTTAAACGAATAAAGAATAATAAAGAGTTTTATATTTTGGATAATCAAGGAACTGCTTTTGTTTTTCCCATATCAGGTGAAATCGAAAGTTGTAAACACTATAGTGCTGATGGCGAAATTTTATTAAATTCCAAGCCATATAAATATCATCAATTATCAGGGATTTACATTAATAAAGGTGATAAAATCGAGTTTAAATTAGGAACTCCGAATGAGATGTGTGCTGATTTTGTCTTTCAATGCCCATTAGAAAAAAATGACTAAGATTCAAGTTGTTAATGAACTACATAAACCAGCTAGAAAAAAATACAAAAGACGTCATGTTATTGTAAAAGGTTTAAATGATTTAATCCAAGCTGATTTGGCTGTAATGATCCCATACTCTAAAGTAAATAAAGGATATAATTATATTTTGGTTGTTATCAATGCTTTTAGTAAATTTGTATGGGCTATACCCGTCAAGAAAAAAACCGCTAGAGATGTTACACAAGGTATGGCACAAATTTTGTCACAAATGAAACCTCCTAAAAATTTACAGACTGATAATGGTAAAGAATTTTACAATAAGGAATTCCAAGAACTTATGCGAAAATATGGCATTAATCATTACAGCACTTTTTCCAATTTAAAAGCCAGTATAGCTGAGAGAGTAATAAGGACGCTTAAAGCATCATTGTGGAAAGAGTTTAGTTTACAAGGATCATACAAGTGGTTAGACATTCTACCTAAAATTGTTAATAAATATAACAACACAAGACATTCAACTACAGGAGCTATACCCAGTAAAGTCAATGATAAAAATGCACATTATATAATCGCATATGATAATTTAAAAACTATTGATCCACGTAAACCTAAGTTTAAGCAGGGTGATTATGTTCGTATTAGCAAGTATAGACATGTTTTCACTAAAGGGTATACACCAAATTGGACCAATGAAATTTTTAAAGTTAAAAAAGTTAAACTAACAAATCCAACTACTTACATATTAGAAGATGAAAAAAAAGAAGAAATTCAAGGTGGTTTTTATACTGAAGAATTGCAAAAAGTTAAATATTCTGATATTTTCCTAATAGAAAAAATTATTTCTAAAAAAGGGAATAAACTTAGAGTAAAATTTCTTGGAATGGATAATTCTCATAATGCATGGATAAATAAAAATGATATAGTATGATATGTATTTATTTTTTTAAATAAAAATTTAAGTAATAAATATTTTTTTATTCAGTAAAACATAATAATGCTGAATCATTACACATATTTTGTTTCAGGTAGAAGAGTGGATGACCATTCTCTTTTATTGACTCCTGATTTTTTTCTTCCATTTCTTCAATTAAATGTTTTTCATCCTTTTCATATAATACCTTAGATTTGCATATAATGCTATCATCCTCATCACAAGAATTATATTCATTTATATTTTCAGACAATGCTACAATCCATGTGGTTGATACATTATTGGGCACTTCACAGCTGAGTTGATTACCATGCTCATTATCGTCCTCATTAAGATAGTATTCATCAAATTCCATAAAACAGATTGGGTTACTGATTAAGATTGGGACCTCCAAATCAATGGGTTCATGTAGCCAATAAGCAGCTATGACTGCTGGATATCCATAACCCTCAGAAACACCTGACCATATGTAAATTTTTATATTTTCACAATTACATTTCTTCATGGCTAACCCCAGTCGGTTTATCTTATACTCACTTACTTCATACTTTTTACCACAACACTCGAAAATTACCTCAATAGTATGTTGGTAACCCATTATGGATAATACAATTTTCTTAATGCTCACATATTCTTAATGCATCCTTTTATTATATTACCCCCACATACAACGACCCCCCCCCCTTCCCCCCACTCCAAACATTCTCTCCCACTCCCCTAATAAAAAACTATTTATTTATAATATTTTATTTTTTCATACATATTATTTCTATGATTCACATCTAAAATTGGATTAATAATTTTTGCCGTTTCTTGAATGCGATGATCAAATCTAATTCTATCTAACATATTACATCTTCTTGCTGCTCTGTAAGCAAAATCCCAGGTGATCATATAATATACTTTATTTCGATCTTCTCTAAAAGTTACTTTCTTCATAGTTGCAAATCTTCTTTAAGTATGTCTGGATGAAGATAAATCAATTTTAAGGCCATTCCATATGTTATTGGATTTATATTCTTTAAAGGTGCCATTATTTTGAGACCATCATTAACCACATCCACACTATTCTGAACACCCAATTGAAGAATTTTTAATGAGCTGTTAAAATATTGTCCTCTTAAAGTATCCAAGTAATGTTTTATCAGCGGAAGAATTTTCCAAAGCATCAACACACTATTTGATCCCAAATAAACGTTGGAATCACCACTAAAAATTCGAATTGCTTTAGACTTGAAAAATTGTTTGAATTCCAAAAAAAAATTTCCATCATCAATTGCATCTCTTGGTGTGTCAGATTTTAAAAAATCATTAATAATATTTTCATAAGAGATAAAATCTTGCCATTCCTTTTCGTTAAAGATTACTGAATCGTTATTGTTTCCAGATATCACAACACACGGTGCAAAGTTATTATTATATGATAAACATACTATGACATGTTTGGTTTTTGAATCATTTAAATGAAACTTTTGTTCACCAACAAAAACGTCGACTTCACGATTTGAAGACATTTTGTACTGATGTTTGGAATAAATATTGCATACTTATATCATATCACTGGTGGTGGGGTGTACGCATTCTTCGGGTCTTTTACTTGCTAAGACAAGTCTCGAGGTCATTAACCCTCTGACCATCAAACTAGATTTTCAGGTTAGGTATCTGGTTTGCACATTTTGGACATACATGGGTTTATATGATTTATATAATGAGGTCATCAACCAGGTATTCGGTCAAACCGGTTCACAAATTTTGGAGGAGGGGGTAGCTCATTAAGTCGCACATTATGCACATACATCCCTACACTACTATTATATAATTATTTATTTATTAATTATTTTTAAAAAATCTGATGTGTCCAACACATGACTTTCCTATCTAGTTATTATAGGCTTTTTCCGGTTATTTTGTACAACCTATTGCAGCATCTCTATAAATGTTTAGAGGATAAACTAAATATATACATTGTCCACATATATCTACCTCGAAACATTTTTCTATAGATATTCATTGAAAACGAAAATACTGAAAAATTTTAATTTAGCACTTTTCCATTACGGTCCATTTCAGAAAAATCATGTATAAACAAAAATTATAGAGATCGATATCTCAAACAACTTTTAGTTCAACAATTTTCATCAAATTCAGAATTTTGCACATTTTGTCAAATTTCTCGAATACGGACCATTTCAGGAAATTTTGACATAAAACAAAAATTATAGATAATAATATTAGAAGTAACTTTTATTTAAACAATTTTCTTCTCCAAACATAAATAACAGATATTTTTCATAAAATATAAAAACGGCCTCCCATAAAGTACCCCCCCCAGATGTTCCGACTTTGTCCAAAATCTAATCAGTTTACGTCAGTCCGAAATAAACCTTAAGTTTAAAATTTAATGTTTTTTTCTTTATCCGTTTTTGAGTTTTCTTCAAAATTCGAAATTTACACATTTTCTCAAATATCTCGAATACGGTCCATTTTAGAGAAATTATGTATAAAATAAAAATTATAGAGAATTATATTACAAACAACTTTTATTTGAACATTTTTTATAAAAAATATTTTTTTTTACATTTTGTCAAATTTCTCGAATTCGGACCATTTTAGGAAAATTTTGCATAGAACAAAAATTATAGATAATTATATTAGAAGTAACTTTTATTTGAAGAAATTTCTTCTCCAAACGTAAATAACAGATATATTCTATAAAATATAAAAATGAACACCTATAAAGTACCCCCCCAGATGTTCCGACTCTGCCCAAAATCTAATCAGCTCATTGGACGCTGAAACAAAGCTTAAGTTTAAAATTTGGTGTTTTTTTGTGTATCGGTTCATGAGTTATGCGTTACACACACACACACACACACACACACACACACACACACACACACACACACACACACACACACACACACACACACACACACACACACACACACACACACACACACACACACACACACACACACACACACACACACACACACACACACACACACACACACACACACACACACACACACACACACACACACACACACACACACACACACACACACACACACACACACACACACACACACACACACACACACACACACACACACACACACACACACACACACACACACACACACACACACACACACACACACACACACACACACACACACACACACACACACACACACACACACACACACACACACACACACACACACACACACACACACACACACACACACACACACACACACACACACACACACACACACACACACACACACACACACACACACACACACACACACACACACACACACACACACACACACACACACACACACACACACACACACACACACACACACACACACACACACACACACACACACACACACACACACACACACACACACACACACACACACACACACACACACACACACACACACACACACACACACACACACACACACACACACACACACACACACACACACACACACACACACACACACACACACACACACACACACACACACACACACACACACACACACACACACACACACACACACACACACACACACACACACACACACACACACACACACACACACACACACACACACACACACACACACACACACACACACACACACACACACACACACACACACACACACACACACACACACACACACACACACACACACACACACACACACACACACACACACACACACACACACACACACACACACACACACACACACACACACACACACACACACACACACACACACACACACACACACACATCGCGAAAATAGTCAAAACGGATTCAGGGGACCTCAAAATGTAGAAATCCGTCGAAAACTCGAGGTCGAAAAAAATCATGATTCCTATACTTTCCTTATATCTGTATACAGATAGGAAAGTAAAAACGAGTTTTTTATTTGTATTTAATATTTTATTTTTGAAAATACGGAGAAAATTTAAAATCAACTATAATTAAATGACCGATTTTTGCTTTAACTGAAAACGAAAGATTTAGATTTATAAAAATGATGTATATAAATTAATACCATTAATAAAGGAATGGGCAGAGGTGGGATTCGGCGATTCGGGTTTAAATCCCATAGTATTGGATGGCGTATATCGTTGACACCTGTGGAAATAAATATTTACCTCTTATATTGATTTTAAAAGAATTTTTAACTCCATAAGATAGAAAAAAAAATTGCTCTTACATTTTCATTCAATATAAGAAATATAAGATACAAATTTAAAAAATACTGGGATTAAATTAAAATGATTTCACTTTCCGTAAGTAGGTATTAAGTACCTAAGTCTAGACAATTTATTATTATAATACTTATTATAAGACTTAGAGGATCAAAGTAGTTATTTGATTTTAAAATTCATAATGTTCATAGATTAAGATTGTACATTTTATTAAAGTATTAAAAAATAAAAATAATTTAATTTTGACTACCTGCATTCTAAGAAAAGTGAGTTTCATTCTCATTAGAGAGAAGAATTATGAACATCACAGTAACAAAAGATTAAATTTTTAATATTTTGATTTATTTCCATTACGTAAAAAGGTCGTAGGGGGAGTTGTATAAAAAACGATTTGGTTCTTGAATATTTCTATTTCATATTGAGTGGTAGATAATAAACAATTTTTCCGTGTAGAGGTAGGTACACATTTTAATATCTGTTAAACTAGTTTACGTTATTGTATTTTTAATTTCAGGTAACAGAGTCGGAATGCACAAATCATTGCATTAAAAATTATAGCAAACATCTTTACAACATAAAGAAGAACATTGGAACCGTTTCTTTAAAGGCAAGGAAATATTTAACAGGTGATATCATACAAAAATTGATAAAGGCAGCACAATTTGCGGTTTACACTTATAAAGATGGAAGCGTTGCACAACTTAAACAAGATTTAGGAAATAGTGTAACACATGTTTTTGGTAATCATGTTAACTGCCGAAGAAAAATTTGCGATGTTAACAACGATATTAACAAACATTCCGAATTCACATCATCAGGAGCTCACCACCATGTATACGCAGCATTAAATTTATTTTTAACAACAGCACACCTTCTTTTAGCCAACGAAACAACCAACAAAGCAGAATCATTTATGAATATTATTGCTCGTTTCAATATGGGAAAACAATTAAATCTCATTCAAAAGAACGGTTTCCAAAGTAGGTGTGTTTTGAGCGCTCTTCGTTACAATAATGGAGTTAATTGGCACATCAAAATTTGAAAGAAATTTGGAAGAAATTTTGAAGAAATTTTCTAAGAAAATGGGTAAATAATGAGGAGCGTGACAAAATTAAAAGAAAACCTACTGTTAGAAAAAGTAAGGCTATAAAAAAACCAAAACCATCAGAAACAACGGAGTACGGATCTAATATTGCTGAGGTAGACATCAGTGATTAATGTCTTAAGGCTGGGAAATGGACTAAAAATGGCGGCCGTTTTTGTCATTTTACAACGTGTTACTAAATCATGCTTTTTAGATTAATAAAGAAAAATTACAAGGAAATTGAGTTATAATTATAAACAGAAATGTTGTAAGAATGAATTGAATATACACATATTCGATAATAACTAATCATAATTTCAAATTATCATTAAAAACTTGAAAAATTTTATTGCAAGGATGATTAAGCAAATTGTTTTCAATGAATTCTCTATGATTTTTTATTAACTATCCTACAATATGACGGCTGTCGGTCTAATAATTATTACAAAAAACATGATTTCAATTTGCAAATTTTGACACAATTTTTAAAATTGACGCGTTAATTATCATGTAATTTTAGTACATCGTGTTCACCACCAATGCGACATGCAAGGCTGAGTTAACATATGCATTGAAACTTGGGCGACAACTAATGGTTGCCAAACAGAAAAGTAAACGTCTTATGTCAAATTATTGGTTGACCAATTAGAAATGCAAACGGCATGTCAAATTATTTCAAAGTACAATACGAACCGTTGCTCAAATATACTTGTATATGATAATCAATGATAATACGACGTTGCCGTTCTATGTATGTTTACAATGGTTTTAAAGATATTTATTGAGTGACAAAATCTTTTTCCATGGACAAAATCGGGAAGATTTTAAGGCACAAGCACTTTTGTTAGTTGAGAAGAATTAAAAAAAATATAGTTTTGTACGTTCTCAAACCTGCTTTATACAGTGTGTGTCAATAAGTTGGATCCATATGTGATTTTTTTTTTTGATATTACGATTGGAAGCAGGGGTCAGGACACTTGGGCCTGGGAACTTTTTTACTGCGCATGCGCGGCCATAGCCACGAAGTTGGCTAACCTAAATGTGTCATCTGTCAATGTGTCATCTGTCAATTCTTCTTCTTTTTTTTATTAGTTGTCAATTCTTCTTCTTTTCGCTGTCAGTTTTTGTTGGCAGTGGAACGCGGGAGAAAAAGGCCATCGGCTGCGGCGGCGGCGCCCTCTGGCGGTTGGATTAGAATTTGTCATCTGTCAGGTGTCTGTCATCATCTGTCAGCTGTCCGTGTGTGTGTCATACGGTCGATCCGTCAACTGCCCCGATGAGGATTTCGCCAATGAGCGGCGAACATAACCCCCAGTTTAAACGGTCGTTAGACAGCTGCCCGTGACCCCGGGGCCCGCCACGAGGCGCGCGCCACGCGGAGTCGCGCCGATGAACATAACCCCACTTTTAACGGTCGATCCGTCAATTGCCCCGATGAGGATTTCCGCCGCCGAGGTGAACATAACCCCCGCTTTGAACGATCGGCTGCCCGGGGGCCCGCCACGCGGAGACGCGCCGATGAACATAACCCCCATGGGGGAGTCGTCAATTCCTAACCTCTTTTACGTTGAAAAAAAAATCTATTCGAGATTGTAAATTATGTTGGTTAACCTGTAAAAATAATAACTTGTCGTCGCTTCTGTCAACTATATATATATCCTCTTACGTCAAAGCTGTCACTAGCGCTTCGTGGGGTAGTGTGTATTGCCTACAATAAATATCCCGCAACCCAGATGTCATCTAAAAGTAATATGTGTTGCCTAACATTAATTTTGCTAAACGCTGTCAGCCAACGTTAGTTTGTAACTTCCTACATTTTACGTTAGCCACACAAGGCCCCATCTAGACCCACACCGAACGTCACTACCACTACCGCATTCTTCTTGCTGTCAAGATAAATAGCAAAAATGATGATGTTTACCCCGAGTCGTAAGGGAGCAATATTTATTTAATGAAGTGCCAAAAGGGGCCGAGGTGGCGAAGCCACTTTTTCCGCTTAATCTTTAAAGAATACACGGTGCTGCATTACCAAAGGGGCCATAGTTGGTTAGTACAGAAAATGTAATACCAAGGAGACATTACTTTTCTGGGTCTCTGAATACGGAAAGGTAGCAGTCAAAAGTTCAGTATTTGAGAATAAGTCTAAGAAGTCGTATTGTTCGTATTGTAGTCATACATCATCGTCGTTTCCTTATTACTTACAAGTACAATAAAAATACTATACGTTTATTGTCGATGATAAAAAGGTAACAAAATACTCTTCGTCCATTATCGTATGTAAACCTGCGCAGTACGTTATTGTCGTGTCATCGTCTTAATCTTTATTAAAAATAAATACAATTACAATATACCATCTTCGTTTGTACTCGATTATCTTCACATTTAACATTTTCAATCTTAATAATCAAAAACATTTATTATTACCATCTTTTTTTTTTCAAGCTATCAACCTAAAAAATATCGCAACTATCCAACCATTGTCATCTCTACAGGTTTTCGTATGCCTATTCAATATTCTTTTTAACCTAAAAATATGGCATCTGTCATTTGTCACTATTAAAAACGTTTGTACTCACTTTTTTCGTATATTATTATTTAGTTTCAGTATTTTTGCATCATCTTCTGTCTCGTATGACTCGTTAAATCCAATAAAAAGGCCTCATTTATTTTTAGAAAGTAATTATCGATTGCTTTTATATTTAGCATTTCTATCCTAAAAATATGACATCTGTCATCTGTCACTATTAAAAAACGTTTGTACTCACTTTTTTTCGTATATTATTATTTAGTTTCAGTATTTTTGCATCATCTTCTGTCTCGTATGACTCGTTAAATCCAATAAAAAGGCCTCATTCATTTTTAGAAAGTAATTATCGATTGCTTTTATATTTAGCATTTCTATCCTAAAAATATGACATCTGTCATCTGTCACTATTAAAAACGTTTGTACTCACTTTTTCCGTATATATTTTATTGTTTAGTTTCGGTTTTACATCTTCTATCTTAAAAATTATGGCATCTATCATAAAAATCCAATATAAAAAGCCCCATTCTTAGACATTTAAATACACTTTTTCATTAATTACTGACATTTCAGTATGGTATCTTCGCTTATATTGTATCTTTCATTATCCTAAAAATATGACATCAGTTGTTTTTTCAACCCAAAAAGATAATAGCTATCGTTAAAGACATCTGTAAACCTTTGTACTCACTTTTCCCCTAATTATTGACATTCATTTGTTACGATATTCTTACTTATTTAGTTGCTGTATATTTCTACAAAAATAAGACATCAGTCAGTAAATTCGGTTAGTATTAGCACCACTAGGTTATTTTATACTATCTTCTGTCTATGCTATCTTCATAATATTCTCATTTTTGTTTTTAATTACATCTCTCATTAAATCCATTAGTATTAAAACTTTTGTACTCACACACATTTTCGTTTTCTGTTTTTAAAAGATTTCTATATAATAATTATCGCTGAGACGTTGTTCAAAGCAATATTATCATTTCTTGTGGTTACACATCCTGTAAAAACTCAACATATTGTTAGATATCTACGATGTATTATACGACAAAAATATATATACAGGGAAATATCTATCTAAAAGTATACACAGTGTAATAACAAAATTAATTATAAAGGCTACCGAAAATGTTTTAAATACATACGTTTTGAAAACATCAAAAATAAGAAAAAGAAAAGAAAATATCTATAGGCAATCTGTAGACAGATATCAATACCAATGCTAATAAATGTAAGTTTTCAATCAACAAACTCTTATTTACTTTTTGTACGACTAATTCTAATGTTAGATTTCATTCAAAGTACAACAAGTATAATTTTCTACGTCAAAGCTAAGTTTTCATTCAACAAGCTCATGCAATATGAAGAGTATGAAGGACTTATACGAGAATATTTATAACAAAACATGGAGCTTAAATCATATAAAATGACAGATGCATCTTCAAGTATCATTGTCAAAAAAAAAAAAAAAGTTTATATTTACTAGAACATTTTTCGCAGGAAGTCATTAACGTAAAACAGAATCCTTCCTGATATAAAATCATCTCAAAACATTAAGTTAAAAGATAAGTTTTTTTTATATTAGCAAAAGTTTTATTTTTGACTTTTATTTTGAGTGGGTAAAAAAAAGCAGAAGTCTTTAGTATTATTATTTTATTCATAAAAAGAAATAATTTTTGTTAACATAGTTTTCAATTGATTCAATATGCTATCATCAGGACATGGTACTCCAAACAGATTCCAGCTAAAGGTTCCTGCTTCTACAACTTTTCTTGTATATTCACTGTATTTATAGTAGGTATTTCGATAGAAAAAGTATATATGTCCATCTATATATCTAAATGCAGAAGTTAGATCTCCAGGAATTCCAGGAAACAGATCTCTTGTTCTTCCACGATTAAGTATTTCTCCAGTTTCATTAAATTCAATGTATATATCATTGTTGTACAACAGGTATATTCGCCCACTGTTTGTTTGAAATAGGGCATTAATAACTTTAATATTTTGAATCGGCAGATTAAAACTATGTTGAATGTTTAGATTAGGAAACGTCACTACGTACACCATTTGTTTACTGATTGTAACCAAGTCTCCAACAGAGTTTTGAAAGATATGTGAAATGTTGTGAGATTTGAGCTCTCTAGGAAGATAATCGACAATAAGTTCTGATGTGAGTGGAATATGCATATCATTTAACTCTAATTTCCACAAAAAACTTTCGTGGCCTACATACATTCGATAACTAGGAGAGCTTTCTGCCGTTGCTAAAAACATGAAGTTAGGTATTTTAATATTGCATAAATTTGTAGACGATTTTTGCGATGGAATGTTGGACAATATATTTGACTCCGTTGTAGCTGTAGTTGTGTGTGATTTAGTGTGGTATTTAGTTGACGTCTCGATGGTGGTTGGTTTTATAGTTGTGGTGCTGGTTGGTTTTTTAGTTGTGGTAGGTTTTGTAGCGGTTTCAGTCATCATTTTAAAAATATTTGGAGGAATTTTAGCAAATTTTTGTCGACTTCCATACAAGGATTCCATGCCTATTACATCATCTTCATCGAGTGGTCTATTTTCTTCTTGATACCAAGGATACATAATTGCATTTTTATTACTACTATGCCCTAAACCAAGTGCATGTCCAATTTCATGAACAAGCACCATAAATAAGTTGTATTGTTCTTCAGGTGTTTTTCCATCTCCTATATACCACGGTTCTTCTTCATCAATATGAATCTCGATGCATGTGTCATTACTAGGAAAATACGAGTGAGCGAGTTCTCCTCCTGGACCATCAAACTTAAATGTACATTCATGATTTCCTTGACAATTAAAGCGAGTGTTATGATTCCTTTTTTGTAACGAAAATCGCAATATCTGCGCTTGGATTAGGTATGCGAACATTTTCAAATGTTAGAGTAGTATTCTGCGCCCATATATCAAAAGCCTTCTTAGCTATTTCAAAATACCTTGTATGCCGTCCCGCTTGAGGAAAGTACCACTTTAAATGTTTTTTGTTCCATTTGGAATGTACAGTAAAAGAATTATCGCCCTGAGTACATTTAGGTCTATTTATTAAACGAACGGTTTCTTTGTTTAATTTTCCATCGACCGGAAGATTATTGATTTCTTGAAAATCTATCAATGCACTAGTAATATCAGTAAGACCATTTTCACTTTTATTTATGTAGCCGAAATTTTGTAAATATGTCAAAGCATCATCTTGAGTTATAGCAGCAGCAGCAGCAAGAAAGAATAAAGAAAGCACGTCTGTATTCTTAAACATTTTGAATGATAATGAACAATGAATATGAAAATAAAAGAAAACCAGTTTTCAAAAAATCATTTATTTAAATCATTAATTACAGAAATTTTATAAAAATAAATGTACTCTCTAAGAGCGTGGTTTAACAAATCGTTTGGAAGTATTTCACACATTGAAAATAACAATTGTACAAAGTCATCACGTGTTTTACAGAAATCGATAATATTATTATAATATAAGCAGAAATTAAGTTCTTCTAATAAAGCCACTCTATTGGACACCAATTGTTTGTTAATTTCAAGAATTTCCTGCACTTCCTCTTTACACAAATAGTATTCAACGCCATGTTTCTTCACAACCAAGAATTTGATGTCGTCATAAATCAGTTGCGTAATCATACAATAATCGCCACATGAAAATGTTATAGGGTCATACTCGTCTGGATAATATGTAGGCAAGTCTTCCTCGAAAAAATCATCCATCTTTTGTCTGAGAATATCGACAAAAAGAACCCATTCGAAAGTTCCAAAAGATATTTTAGTAGACCTAAAGTGTTGAGCCAAAATGATTGCTGGAGTAAACGATCTCGCTGGACTTATACCGCATCGAATGTCGTATCCTGATAACATATATGAGGTTTGAAGTAGGTAATGCATCTCACGTTTTGCAGCATCTTCATAGGATTGTACAATTTTGTCAAGTTCTACAGAAGGTTTTAGCTTTTCGAAAAATTGATCGAATTCAGCATCAATATCATCCATAATATCACTATCACTATCACTCTCGACTAATACTTCGATACCACTGTCTTGACTGCACATTTTTACTGATCGACTGCAAACAACTGAGAACGTCAAGCTTGATTTCTGCAATTTATACTTTTGCTCTCCCCACTTTTACCTCCTATTCATAGTCTCCCACTTTTACATTCGGTAGATTGTACAAAAAGGCCCGTGACTTGCAGAAATTTGTTCGTGTTTTCCATAAGATCCTATACAAAATCATCGTTTTTGATCCAACTGTTACCTTTTAGCCCCAACCATTTAACGTACATTTTATTTCCTTTGCGTTTAAGAATCTTCTCCACCAAGTAGATATCAGGATTTGCGGTTTTCTGTAATTCTTCTTCGTAGAATGCGCCTTTGATTGGTGCACCCTCCATGTCCTCGAGAAGATACGTAGCGGGATTGGTTATCTTATATTTTGCAACTTTAAATAATTCTGTAGTCCAATTGGGCGTATAGCCTTTTTCAAAAACGTGTTTCGCTTTACTAATGCGTACAATGTCGCCGACTTTAAGTTTTCTAGGCCCTGCAATTTTCAAGTGAGAATATTTTTGTTTCAAAATATATTTTTCGTTTGTCTTGTTTACCTGCGCAGGCTTACATCCAATCGTTCTATGTCTGGTTTCATTATATTCTTTTGTTAGGTTAGGTAAGGCATCAAGCCACTTGTATGTTCCAACTAAACTAAAGTATTTATATAATTTCGATTTTAAAGTTCTTATTGCTCTTTCGGCAATTGCAGCTTTGACAACACTGTATGAATTATAATGATTAATGTTGTATTTTTTCATTAAATTTTGGAATTTTGTATTGAAAAATTCGGTTCCTTGATCTGTTTGTACATTTTTCGGTATTCTTTTGGAGTGAGCGAGAACATCGGCAAACGCTTTCGTTATTTCCTCACCTGTCTTTGTCTTAAGTGGGCGTGTCCACATAAATTTTGAAAAACAGTCTATTATAACCATAATCATTTTGAAATTTTTATTTTGATGCGCATAAGGACGCATTTCAGCCAAATCCATTTGCCATAGATCATCTAAACCTTTAATAATTGTACGACGTCTAGGATAGTTTTTACGAACAGGTCTATGCAACTCGTTGACAAGCTGGAGCTTGTCCTTCGAAGCCATACTATTGAATAAAAGATTTAATGTTTTATAACGAATTTAAGCATTAGTGAAAAAAATTCTAAGAATGAGTAGTATTGACGATTGCTTTAAAATTTGCATCCAAATCTAAAATCAATTGATTATCTTGCAACAATTGTTCAGTCAAATTATCTATTTTAACAATCATTTCATTGCGAATTGATTTCATATCTATATCATATAACTTGACGAATTTTTCGCTGATACTTTCAAGATCTTTTTGATGTGTTGATACTTGTTGCGTTACATTCGAAAGTTCACGCTTAATGTCAACATCACCTATTTTAATCATATCACCAATTTTTTGTATTTCTAAAGATAATTTATCGTTAATTTAATTAATAGAACTTTGTCTACGTCCAAACTTATCGAGACTCATGATGAAAATGATTATAATATGTAATGTACTCTAATATATGATATCTGCTTCTCGAAGTTCGTCGATTATGCTAACGATTTCGTTGTTTACCGAAGTATTTCCAGCATTCTTCGAAGCCATCAACAACTTCAATCGATCGCAAAGTTCGTTGGGATCATCCCAATAAACATATTCTATAGGCTTCTTATTGTAAATTAATTGGTTTTTATTTAACATACCTTTACCAGAGTACTTGACGACGCCGATCCCTTTACCACCCTGTATAAACATAGGTTTTATTATATTTAAATATTTGTCTCTCCTTGTACCTTTCAAATTTCCTAAAGAATTTCGGTGTACCTTAGACATTTCTAAAAATTGTTTATAGGGGACCAAATCCTCCTTTGTATAACTAGGATCACTGTAGAAAATAAGCTGATATAATCCTGGTGTTCCCTTTGCATAATACCACTTTCCATCAGAATTTAGGATTTTTATACTTCCCATGTTTTTGTCAAAGTCTATACGCTTGTCACCTAAATACCACCAATCGTTTCCAGGTTCATAAATAGGACCATACACGGGATCAATTTTATCATCTTTATTCCAAAAATCTTGAATGTATGGTTGACTCATTGGCGGATACTGTTCAAGGTATTGCTCAACTACTGCTGGTGCCATCCGTTCTTCAGAATGTTCAGGTTCATCAACTTCGCTAAATTCTTCACGGGTACTACCTCCATCATCTTCAACTATAGTGTCTATCGGTATGTAATTTGTAAATTTAGGAGATTGTTTAGGGGATGAGACTCTTTTCGGAGTGAATGCAGAGAAATCCTGATTTGTTAACTCTGTTTTCGGCTCGATCTTTGACACGTTTAACAAGTTATTTGAATTTTTTTGAATTTTTCTCAGAGGTTCGGCAATTGGTTTAAATAATCTATTAATAGATTCATCCTCCTCCGTTCGACCTAGTTTCAGAGCCAAGTACTTTCTTCGAATAGAACGTCTAAGTTCGGCAATTTTTCGTTTGCGAGCTGCATCCGTCGACATCTTGACGCCAAGTAATGAGTAACGTATGACACCTACATTTTTATATATTTATCAAAACCTTTACGATATCGGCCATCGTTAAGATCAAAGTCTTTTGCGATTACAAGAGTACCGTATCGATCGTTCCAACATTCAGAACATACCTTTTTGAAATCATCAAAGGTCATGTCAGGCGAAACGTGTTCGTCAAAAATATGTTTAAGGTTAATCTCATCCTGTTTAAATACCACAATTACATTACAGTTATCTCTCACCATCTGTTTTGGAACTTTAGAGTAAGTTTGACAGAGATATGCAGCATCGATATCTTTGTGTCGACACATGGAGTAATATTCACGAATTTTCTGCTGCCCATCGCATGCTACATCATCAAATATAAATATTGAATTTGGTTTAGCATCGTTGGGACTTAGAATTTCTTCGTTGTCTTTGAATGGGAAATAACCCACCTCCTTCATACCAGATAAAACTTCTTTCAGCAATTCGTACTTTGGTTGGTACAATGACTTTGAATAAACATAAACATTTTTGAATTTAGCTCCATTCGGATCGTAAAGAAGCGCCATCATTGCGTTCGTTTTCCCGCATCCACTAGGTCCACAAATAATAGCACGAAACGAATTAGGTAATAATTTACCATGTTTACTTTCAGTTTTTTCCGTATTAAAATCTAAGTTGCTTATGGGCAACGTCTGAGTCTGTTGAACTACCTTCATCGTTTATCGTAATTTTATTGCGATACCCTATATATAAGCAAATTCACTAAAGTATACATCATTCTAAATGTTGGTGTACGAGGGACAAGGTGTTCTCAATACTATTATCAACAAGTTACCGTTTGAACTTCATTTTCCGGGTTATAGATACTGTGGACCCGGTACTAAATTACAAAAACGTCTTGCGCGTGGTGATCCTGGCATTAATCCTTTGGATACTGCATGTAAAGCACACGATATTGCATATTCTAAGAATCAGTCTCTAGACGAACGCCATAAGGCCGATTGGGAACTTGAAAACAAAGCTTGGGAACGCGTCAAGTCGAAGGACGCGACTTTTGGTGAAAAATCAGCCGCTTGGCTTGTTACTACAGGAATGAAGGCTAAACGTAAAATGGGTGCAGGATTAGGCGACCAAGCTGTTGCTTGGATGCTTAAAGTGGCTAAACGAAAACTTGGGTTAGGAGCGATTACAGGAAAAGTAGGAAAATCTTTGAAGAAGAATCCTTCATCGGATCTGAAAAAGTCAGCCGCTCATGCGTTGAAAGTAGCACGAATGTTAATTAAAAAATCTGGAGGGCGAAAAAGTGTTAGAATTCCTAGGATAATTCCGATTCCAAAGAGCGGAGGATTCCTTCCTTTGATTCCATTATTTGCTGGTCTATCAGCTCTTGGTGCGTTATCAGGAGGCGCGGCCGGCATCGCCAAGACAGTCATCGATGCCAAGAATGCTCAGAAGAAACTTGAAGAAGATCAAAGACATAATAGAGCTATGGAATCTATTGGTAAAGGATTATATTTACGAAAAAACGCAAAAGGAGGATTGGGATTATTTTTAAAGAAACAAAAAAACTACCGTTGAAGCTACCCTCTAGACCTCTATACGATAAAGACTTGATTGCGTATGCTAAACGTTTAAAAATACCATATTTTCGTGGAGTTTTTATGAGAGACACTTTACCAAAGACATCTCACCAAAAAGAATCCGCCATTTTAAATTTAGATACGTCGAGAAATCAAGGAACTCATTGGGTAGCTTATAGAAAGATAAACGATATCGTAGACTATTTTGATTCATTCGGTAATCTAAAGCCGCCGAAAGAACTTGTTCGTTATTTAGGTAAAGCAAAAATATTTTACAATGACGATCCATATCAAACTTATAACCAAATTAATTGTGGACATTTATGTTTAAAGTTTCTATACAATGGAGGCCATACTAGCGTACATAGACGGAAAAAGGACGCTGCAATCCCTTAAAGAAGATGAACTAAGCATACTTCCTGTCGACTATTTGATACGGCACGTTAGACCTGGAGAATTGTTGGATGTTTGGCACAAGTTACCTAATGAATATAAATGTAATTTTAATTTACAAATTCGTTTACCTTGTTACGTACATTATAATAGGCCTGACGCTCAAACTCACTTTGATGGGCCTGCAGATGCGCAGGCTGATTGTCACGCTTGTAATTATTATTTAAAAAAAATAAATGAATAAAAATTATAAATGTGTATATATATAAATCCTTACATCACTCATTCTACATCAGTCATGTTGTTAACCTTAACGAGTACCACTAACGAGTTTTCATTCGTTCCGCAGACCCCAATCATATTAAATCCTGAAAATTCATATTTTCTAGGATTGTTGGGGTTCTGTTCGTACAATTCAATACCCAATATTGATGGAGAGAAGTTTTACTATTATGAAAATAATAATCGAAAAAAATTAAAGACCATCGAAATTCCTACGGGGTGCTATGAAATTACGGATATCGAAAAATATATAGAGAAGGAACTGGAGGTGCGAACCAACAGCATTGACGAGTTTTCATTGCAGCCGAATAACAATACTCTCAAATGCGAAATATACTGCCGAAATCACGCTATTTCATTTGTACAGGATGATAGTCTTGGTAATATTTTAGGATTTTCCAAGACAATTCTTGCTCCAGACCGAAAGTATGCATCGGATCTACCTGTAAACATTATAAAAGTATCTAGCATACACTTTGATTGTAACATTACTGAAGGAGCCTTCTACGGAGATAGACCTACGCATTCAATATACGAGTTCCCGATAATCGAAAATCCTGGATATCAGATTATAGAACGTCCACATAATCCGATATACTTACCTGTAAGCAGTAGCAGAGAAATAACAAACATAACTGTTGTGGCGCTTGATCAGCAGCAGAGACCCGTAAACTTTCGCGGTGAACTAAGTACTCTTCATTTGGAGTTACAAGAACGTTAAATGGGTTTAGTTATAAACACTTCTGCATACGTGACGTTGCCAGTACCAACCAGAGCTCCTCAGCGACAAGTCGTTATATCTACACAAAACCTAATATTTCTTAAATCGATTGGATTAAAACCTAAACGAAATGGGAAAACACCAGCATGATGATGATGATGATGGTGATGAACCGGTGATGAAACGTTTTCGATTCGATGAAGGTGATATCGATCCAAAATTCAACCTTTATAAAAAACCACGATTTGATGATACCATTAGAAAAGAAGAATATCGATCCTATAGTCCATACGTTAAATCGTTCAACAACAGCGACGTCATTGAATTTATCATAAATCAATCTGATGCATTTTTCGCAATGCCTGACACTCTATTGGAAATTAAAGGAAAATTGGAAATTACTGGTGGTGGAAAATGTGAATTAGCACCCAATTTTGGAGCGTTTCTTTTCGATAGCTGTTCCTACAGCGAATGCTCTAGAGAAATAGAAGTCGTTAGAGATCCTGGAATCGTAAGCACGGTACGAGCCTTAACATGCTATGGACCGGAATACAGTCGTTTCATGAGTATTGCGGGATGGAATTATCCCGATAACCCGCTTCTGAATGGTTCAAAACATTTCAATTTGCTTATGCCTCTTAAACACATTTTCAACGTTTTCAATGATTATACTATGATTACCTATGGTAGACAAACATTTCGTTTAGTTCGATCACGTAACGATAATGATTGTGTCATTGTCACAGAGCAGCCTATAACCGGAGGTAGTGGTATGACCTCTACAACCGTTAAATTGATAATTGAAAGTATGGAAGTAAAAATTAAACATATCTTCCCTAATGACGAGATTAAAATTAAACTTATGGAACCCATCAAAAATGATCGCCCTATATTGATTCCGTTTAGAAACTGGGAATTAAATGAACTGCCATCAATAACTAAAGATTCTAAACGAGAAATTTGGGCCGTAAAGACTAGTGCTGCCGTAGAACGTCCACGATATATATTAGTTTGCTTCCAAACTGACAGGCGGAATAAACTAAGTAGCGACCCCACTAAATTTGATAATGTTAACCTAACCGGTGTTAGAGTATCTCTAAACGGGGAATATTGGCCAAACGAACGAATGCTTTTAGATTTTAAAGAAGACGACTATGCTATTGCTCACTACAACTACACAGAATTTAATGCAAACTATATAACCGGTACACCGAAAACGGCTCTTCTAAACTATGAAGCGTTCAAACGCTACGCATTATTTGTGATTGATTGTTCAAAGCAGGAAGAGACCATGAAATCTTCTACGGTTGACGTAAAATTGGAAATAGAAACAGATACAGGATTCCCCGCTAATACCAAAGCATATTGCATCATAATTCATGATCGTTTGATGGAATATCATCCTCTTACGGAAGTAGTTAAGAGTATTATATAAGTCTCTCAGTCTCGTTTCTGTCATCATGAGGATCGCATTCGTTGACATCCAAGGCTTCTGCATCGACGGTATTTTTCATCCAAAGGAATTGAGTATCGCAATTGGTTGTAAACAATACCACGCTTTGTTCACACCGTCTACACCTTATTCTAACCTAAATACGCCTGATAGAATTAGCGCTAGATATGTTGAGAAACATATTCATGGGATCAACTATTCCTCTGGAGACGTGGATTATTCCAAGTTAAACTCGATTCTGGAAACATATTTACTAAACTATGCTGATTGTATTTACGTGCGAGGAAGTGAAAAAGCCGAATTTTTACTGAAAAAGTGTCACGTGTCACGTCCTATAATAGTAGATGTATGCAAGTTCGATGGAACCCCGTGTGCAACAGAAAAATTCAGTAGTGACTCCAAAACCTGCATGTACCACGCCAATGGATCATTTAAATGTACCCAGAAGAACGTCGAAAGTCTACGCCAATGGTTTCTTAATTGCATACCTTTGTAATTTTTTTGTTATTAATAAATGATTATTAAAGGAAATGTTTTTTAATTGAAACCCCTTATTAATTTCATGCATTTATTTTCGTTTTACAAGAAGAATAAAATTTTTTATTTATAATTTTTACAATAATTTTCAATATTATAAACAAAGTAGATGATAGTGTTATACAACTAACTACATATAATTTAGAATATTTGGGCTCTGACATGTCACTCAAATCGATCGGTGGTGGTGGAGTCGTAACAGCATACCAATCTTTGAATTCTCCTTCAGTGCCATCATTAAAAATCAATTTTAATTTGTATCTCTTTGCTTCATCGATTGCTATGGAAAACGTATTTAGCTTCATATTATTTACCACCGAGAAATTCATCTTTCGCCATTCCGTTTGATTATCAAAACGTATCGCCATCTGTTGTACGCCCAACGGTACATTGGTATGCAGTACGTTGTTTAATATAGCCGTAAGTATAATGAAATTAGCCTTTAAGATGGCCATATTTGCGTCGGTTGGATTCTTCTAAGTGGATACTGATTAGGATAATATCTCTCAAAGCCTTTATCCCAAAGATTTAAATTTGATAGGTCTTTTAAAACTTGTTTTTTATCTTCATATAATTTTATGTCTCTTCTTAGTTTTTGAACTTTCTCTGCAAACTCTTCAATTCTACGTCTATTCTCTTCGCTAGACATCTCAATACTGAATACTATACTTATTTTACTAATATTGTCAGGTGTAGGATACGCTTCCTCTCGGAGATCTAGGTTGTTAACCTTGACGCTCGGCCAACCCAGCTGTAGTAGTAGCAGTAGTTATTGTACCCTCGATACTAGCAGAAACTAACAGTCAAACGTCAAACGTGAAACGTCAAACGTGAAACGTCAAACGTGAAACGTCAAACGTGAAACGTAAAACGTCAAACGTGAAACGTCAAACGTCAAAACGGTAAACGTCAAACGTCAAACGTGAAACGTCAGTCGTTAAACGTCAAACGTCAAACTTTTCGGTGCACATACCTTGCGTGCGTTGCGTGCGTTGCGTACGTGCGTCGCGTCCGTTGCGACCGTTGCGTGCGGCGTCGTGGCGCTGTCGTATTCGCAGCCTTTCTGGGAACGCAGGACGCCAGGACGTCGGATTCCCAGAACGGTGGATTCCCAGGACGTCGGATTCCTAGACCTTCGGATTCCCAGACCGTCGGATTCCCCGACTGTCGGATTCCCAGGTCGTCGGATTCCCAGACCGTCGGATTCCCAGGACGCCAGGGAAAAGACGGATACTCATTCGAATCTGTCGTCACGATTGCTGCCATTAGCTAAGGTCATCTGTCAACCCGTCACCCCGTCATCGATCGCCTTAGGTCGAAAATGGCGGGAATCCGGTACTCCAGAGATCCGTCAACTGTCACCTGTCAGATCCTTAGTTCACGTGAACGATGGTCGCCAAGGTTAACCAACATAATTTACAATCTCGAATAGATTTTTTTCAACGTAAAAGAGGTTAGGAATTGACGACTCCCCCATGGGGGTTATGTTCATCGGCGCGTGGCGGGCCCCCGGGCAGCCGATCGTTCAAAGCGGGGGTTATGTTCACCTCGGCGGCGGAAATCCTCATCGGGGCAATTGACGGATCGACCGTTAAAAGTGGGGTTATGTTCATCGGCGCGACTCCGCGTGGCGTGCGCCTCGTGGCGGGCCCCGGGGCCACGGGCAGCTGTCTAACGACCGTTTAAACTGGGGGTTATGTTCGCCGCTCATTGGCGAAATCCTCATCGGGGCAGTTGACGGATCGACCGTATGACACACACACGGACAGCTGACAGATGATGACAGACACCTGACAGATGACAAATTCTAATCCAACCGCCAGAGGGCGCCGCCGCCGCAGCCGATGGCCTTTTTCTCCCGCGTTCCACTGCCAACAAAAACTGACAGCGAAAAGAAGAAGAATTGACAACTAATAAAAAAAAGAAGAAGAATTGACAGATGACACATTGACAGATGACACATTTAGGTTAGCCAACTTCGTGGCTATGGCCGCGCATGCGCAGTAAAAAAGTTCCCAGGCCCAAGTGTCCTGACCCCTGCTATTGGAAAAAACATCGTAAACCATCATCTCTGGTTATTTAAAAACTTAAACCAACCCATATTAAATTTGACTACTGGATTTAGTTCTGTCAATCTCGTTTAAAAAAGGATTTTTGAGCGATTTTTCAAAATTATTACGAATTTGACAGGTAAGTAACGTACGTAGCCAACTTTTTAAATAATCAGGTAAATGACGTTTTTTCCGGTCATAATATTAAAACAAATTGCCATATATATATGGACCCAACTTTATTGCACTCACTGTATGTCATATACGTGTCATGAAGACTAATTTTAAAAATTGAAGCCAATGAAGTGGTGTACAAATGGATATTTTTCTGCAATATTAATTTTAAGTTTGTTTGAAGTAGTTATTATAATCAGTTTTATTAATGTTAATTGTATCGGTTTATGAGCAATTTTAATAAAAACTAATTCAAAACTTGCAAAAATACCGAAATATTTTTGTTTATTGCAAAAATAATTATTGATAGGACATGGGTGGAAGGAAATATAAAAAATAATTAGACATAAAACAAAAAGTAGTTTATTAGAAAAAAGATTATAGTATATTACAATAAAAACAACCTAAAATATAATACAGATGTCAAAAATATTGGAAATGAATCCTTTATATATCTTTCAACATTAAATTTTTGTTACACTTTTATTCCTTGAGGAACTTTGAAAACCAAACGACTTTTGGGAACACATGACTTTCCAATTGCACATCTTATTTCTCTTCCTCTTTCTACTCGGGACATTTGTATGATGCCCCATATTTTATAAGGTAAAAGTTTATTCACTAACTACTGAATATCCTTATAACTAATGAAGTCTTATAAAAGTAACAAAATCACGAATAACGAAAAAGCACAAAAAAATAACAACACCCACTCAAAAATCTGCCAAAATTCAAACACGTAAAACGAACTGTTTACGTTTTGTCGTTTAGACTTCAATCCTTCGACATTTGCGTTTTTTGTCTTGTCAGTTGCCAGAGACTACCAGTTGCTTAGTTCCGAAATTCACAATAATCGATCCAATCGATTGTTAAGTTTCACAATTTCTGTCTAATCAACAAAAGCATGAGCGATCACGCTATTGTCAAATTATATTTTTACTTAAGTAATATCATTATGCATTTTAGAGGTACCATTACCTAATAAGTAGGCATAAAAAATTAAAAATTCTTATTTTATTACCGAAATGAATCGAGGAATCATTTAAATTCTAAAATAATCGATTTATATTTATAGAAGTTTTGCAAATTTTTAGGTAAAATGTAAACAAAACCCTTCGGATTAGGAAAAACCATAAAGTAATAAAATTTCTACCCAACCATAAAATACCTTTCACTCCAACCCAAAAATTGCGATGTGGAAAAGTTCAATTGACCCGGTTCTTTAGGATTAAAATTATTATTATGACCGTCAAATATAGTTTACAAGTGAATACAATATACCAATAATGTTAATAAATGTTGAAATATTATTCTAAAGTAAAATTTAATGTTTTTTTTCTTCTTGTTACATTTAACCTACTTACTACTTACCAACTAGGTACAAGTTTTGACAGATTAATTTTTCATGTAACAGTGTAATTATTAAATTGAAACTGGATATCCCAAAATATATTATTCTTCTAAAACATTTATTGGTATCTGTCTACCTAGATTTGGCAACCTCGATATAAAAACAAGTACGCTCAAAAATAAAATTGTTATACGAGCTACAGGTACAGGTATTGCCATCTATGTACAATGTATTGAATACTTGCTTTGTTGCAAAACCGCTGGATCAAATGTCGCAGCCTTAAAGAAGAAGGTTATAAATTAATTGACCGACTAAAGGTATTAACATTGATTCGGAACTAGGTTCTGAAAAGATTATAATAAAATTTAATGAATAATATATATCCAAAATTATATAATTATTTTCTTGGTAGTTCCGGACTGTAATGATAGGGGCGCTGAGTTCATAAATTTAATGTTTCACCTTTTAGTGTTGATTTAATTATTTTAATAATAAATAAACAATGAAATAAAAAAGAAGTAAATGAACAAATTAAAGGTTTACTCAAACTTACCGGATAGGAAGGAAGGGCAATCGTCTTCCTTATGTCCTGGGGATGAAACTTCCCTTGAAGTCGCGCAATGCCAGGTAAATAAAAGCCGTATTAACAGGTTCACAAAATCTAGGGATCTAATTTAAAGGTGTTTCTACTTTATCTCTATTATAATATCTATATACCAAAGTAACGAAAATGAATAGAGTGACTAATGCATTAACTCTCCGTCGATACCGAATCTTATTTACCACAACATAAAAGGACTACCATTGTTACTATCGCTGTTGTATTTGCTTATAATAGTAACTTTATTTATTTTCGATAATGTAATATAAACTACTTTAAAGTTAAAATATTCAAAAATTAAAAAGAGAGTACATTGTATTTATTATTAAAATTTAATTATTTTTAAAACCCTCGTATCTAAACCCAACTGCTCATCTAAATATCATCACTCAACAACGTAACCAAATTCAACCAGGCGATAATTGCTCCACTGTAAATTAATATCCACATTATATATTCTTTTTGTCATTTAAATTAACTCGTTTTATTGTAATTATTTTTTTTTAAATACTGCAATTTATTTAAAAAAGAAAACATTTGATGTTATCTGTTCGAGAATGGATTTATTTTCTTTATTAATTTCTTAATTTAAATTCGCGTTATCTATTTTGACACTTTGCCCCACCTAAACGGTTCATGCTTTGGACCTTTTTCGAAGAACGAAGAGACATCGATGTATCGCCAACAAAGTAACAAGTTCGTTCGCCGTCGCTTAATATTTGTGCCTTTTTGCTTCATGTGTGCCGCTCGCCGATCAGTCCAATATTCCAAAAGGTAAGGTGTCAAATACGTTATTAATTTATTTAGTTTGATTATTTGAATCAGCCCTTTTTTGGCAGCATAACATCCGTTCTGTTTCATTTGATCCTTCTTGCCTTTTGTTTAAATAATTAAAACGATTTAAAGTAATTATAACGTATAAAATTAGATTTTCTCTCATTTTCACTTTTTTTTTGTTTTTTATATATACTCGCTTGGAGTATATCGCATCTAGCTTCAAATTATTAACGCAGAAAAGATATTATAATAGGTACTTAATAAAAATAATAATAAGTATTGCTTAAAATTTAAATTATTCAGGGATAATAATTTTATTATTGGTCAAAAGGTGACTATTTTAATAGACATATTTTACTTTTTGTTAGATCGTAAAACGAGATTACATTTATTTTTCGATTCTCGACCTTTGTGTCACCGTCTCAATTGCGCATATCCCAGTTCAAAATATAGTAGGTTTTATCTTCCACTTTTTTTTTTAACGCATTACCGAGGGCTAGACATCATGATCCCCGGAAACAAGGGCCACTCTCTAAAAACGAACTTTATTCCGCACTTATTTTGTTGGTAAAATTTACTCAGCAATCTTATTTCCGAGAGGAACTTGAATCTTTAAAATTTTCCTACCCGCTTAAAAAATTAAATGTTTTCGTTGATGATGCAAATATTCTTCGCGTAGGAGGTCGCCTCAAACATGCATCCATTTCTTATTCCGCCAAGTATCCAATTTTATTACCTAGTAAAAGTAATTTGACGACCCTCGTGATTCGCTATGTTCATGAAAAATATTTTCATTCTAGTTTTCGAAGCACCCATTTCTTGTTATCTTAACAATTTTGGATTTTATCTGCAAAGCGTGCAATAAATTCAGTACTTTCAAAGTGTCTACGGTGCTGGAAACAGTCACCTACTGCCTTTCAATCCCCCATGGGTAATTTACCTTCATCTCGAGTTTCTCAGGTAAAACCATTTTCTCGCTCAGGATACCTTTGTATTTTTGTGTGTTTTGCTACAAAAGCAATGCATCTTGAGCTTTGTAGCAGTTTAACAACTGAAACCTTTTTAGCTGCTTTGCAAAGATTTATCTCCCGTCGAGGTCGTGTGTCGCAAATGTACAGTGATTGTGGTACAAATTTCTTAGGAGCTAAACGTGAACTTCTGAGATTAATGGAGCAAGCTGCAGCTAAAGAAACAATTCATTGGCTCCCCAGCCCGGCTAGTGCACTACATTTTAATGGTTTAGTTGAAGCAGGCGTAAAAAGCGTTAAGTCGCATATTTCCCGCGTTATAGGGGAACAGATCCTTACCTATGAGGAATTTTATACCGTCCTGACGCTTATTGAATCTCTTTTAAACTCTCGTCCTCTTGTCCCGCTTTCGAGTGATGTGGATGACATTAATGCTCTTACCCCTGGTCATTTTTTGACCATGGAACCGTTATCAGCGATACCCGTTCCTGATTATAAAGAGCTCCCCCTGAATCGCCTTTCGCGATGGAAACTTTTGCAACGCATCCATCAGGACTTCCGGCGTAGATAGTATATAGAGTATCTGCATACTTTGCAACAACGCTCTAAGTGGTTGAACCCCACTGTAACTCCTGCTATTGGCACTCTTGTGCTAATAAAAGCGGTCAATCTTCCGCCGTCTCAGTGGTATCTTGGACGTATTACAGCTTTGCATTCTGGAGACGATAAAGTCGTACGCGTCGCGACAGTCAAAAACAAAAATGGTGAGTTAGGACGACCAATGGTCAAACTCTGTCCATTACCAATTGAGTAAAATTTATACTTAGTTTTTTTTATTGTTATAATTATATGCTGTCTATTAGAATACGATTCTTTTGTTTTGTTTTAATTTTTTGAAGGTATCATATATATATATTTTTTTTTATTTTTTGCTTAAAATGCAACAATTGCATTTTCCCGGGGCAGAAAATGTTCGAGAATGGATTTATTTTCTTTATTAATTTCTTAATTTAAATTCGCGTTATCTATTTTGACACTTTGCCCCACCTAAACGGTTCATGCTTTGGACCTTTTTCGAAGAACGAAGAGACATCGATGTATCGCCAACAAAGTAACAAGTTCGTTCGCCGACGCTTAATATTTGTGCCTTTTTGCTTCATGTGTGCCGCTCGCCGATCAGTCCAATATTCCAAAAGGTAAGGTGTCAAATACGTTATTAATTTATTTAGTTTGATTATTTGAATCAGCCCTTTTTTGGCAGCATAACATCCGTTCTGTTTCATTATCAAATTTTAATTCGTTTTTATGCTGTAAAAGCATAAACAAAATGTAATATCTTTTCGATCCATCTATGGAAGCAGGGATGAACTAATTATTGATTATTTTCGGAAAGTGAGGACGTCATTTTTAGTCCAAATTTTTTTTAATAAAATGCAACCCATTTTTCATTTATAACTATTTCGGAGGTCTGAGCCTTTTCGTATTTTCCGATTCAACGATTTGATAGGAAAATATTTAACTGAGGTGGTTCAAAGTTTTATTTTCAGAAAATTTATTGAATTTGTAGTTTATTCTTACAATGAAAAAGGCCTAAAAATAGGCCATTTTCTACCACACGTTTTTAATTAAAAACAAATAATTTAATAAAATCAATGCCTGAACCACCTAAGTTGGACCTTTATCTACAATAAAAAAAAAAATATTACGATATACGGTATAATTACGGAAATAGTTACAATTAACTTTTGGTCTGCAGACGCAATTCTAATGCACAAGGATACTCTGTCCTTAAGTTGAAAATGCCGCAGCACAACAATAATTTTACTAATGCTCTGTGTTAATGTAAACGAAAATTATTCCTGTCCTGCTGATGCTGTTCGAAGATATCAAGGAATCTATCCAAATAAAGTTCAACCCAATCACCAGACTTTCAATAATATTTTTATAGTCAATTAGGAGAAACTAGACAATTTAGGCGTAACAGTGGTAAAGGGACGACCGAAAATATTAACTGTGAACCAGGAGGATGATATTTCAGTGAGAGCTGCTGATAATCCTGAACTAAGCACACGGCGTTTAATAACAATGACTGAAGTAAGCCACTCTTCAGTTTTTCGAATACTGAAAAAAAATAAAATTAACGACCTTACCACTTTACACCGGTACATAATTTATTGCCTAGAGATTATCCTTTACGAATATATTTTGCTCAGTGGGTGAGAAATAAAAAAAAATTAATCGTAATTTTATTGAAAAAAATATTTTTACAGATGAGGCCACATTTACACGTAGAGGAGTTTTCAACTGGAAAAAGAGTCACAATTGGGATATTGATAATACCCATCTGTTCCGAGAATAACATTTTCAACACAAATTTTAGATTAATATATAGTGCTGAATATTTGGAGATGGTAACTTGTATTTACATGCTACTCTTTTCGATTATCTAGAAGAATTGACAATTATAGAAAAAGAGACATGTGGTTTATGCAGGATGGAGCAACATCTCATTATCCTTTAATAGTGCGGAACTATCTCGATCATCAGTTTCCTCATCATTGGATTGGCAGAGGTAGTGAATTTCCGTGGCGCTTCGAAGTCCCGATTGTAATCCTTTTGATTTCTATTTTTGGGAGCATATGAAATTACTTGTATGCTCTCAAGAAAAAAATACTCGTCAGGAACTATGGCAGCAAATTGTAAAATCCACTAATTTTATATATTTTTTAAAGTTAGAAGATCGTTTAGCAATAGAATGGATAATCTTATTGAGGTAAACGGGATCATTCGTCATTAAAAGGTTTTTAAATTTTGTTCATGTCCTATTGAATATTTACTTCTCATTAAAATTATTTCATTATTCAAATTATAACATTTTTAAAACCACAATTTGTTTTTAATTGTTTAAGGTATCTATTCCTTTTAAGCAATTTCCATAAATAACATTGCGTTTTTTTGTTAATACGTATTAGAGTAGTTCTCAGGAATTTGCGAAAATCGTGTCCATTCTTAGTTTTATATATTATTAACGTTGTATTCTAGACTTTGTATTTTTCACGAAAACTATACTACTAAAGCTACTCGAGCCATACTTAATTTAAGTGTTTCAATCTCACAATAATAAATGGTAAATATCAGAATACTTCAAATATCATTCCCTCATCGTGTCACAAACTCAAAATTTTAATTACATTGTATCACTAATTTATTGTAATCTGTGAATATGACTATTTTTGATGTTTACTTATGTTAAAAATAGTGCATTTAACAGTACATACCCCTTTCATTAGGTACCGAGTAAGAAATCATTCGAAAATTTAATTTTTATCTGGGTCCCAAAAAAAAATCATTCCCTCACTTTTTACTAAAACCTGGATTATACTTTTACATCGGATCGTAGGTTGCCGCGCTTATAAATTTTTTGCAGTTGACAGCATTGTCAATGAAACCATACCATCATTGTTACAAGGCGCGAAGAAATATGTTGTTGTCATATGGTTTATATTTAATTATTCAAATGTTACATTTTTATGTCTCATTAGCTCACACCGTCTGAGTAAAAGGTAATTATATTATTTGTAATGATCATTATGATTTTTCCACATGTTTTGAGGACTGAAAATCTTGCCTCGAATCGGAATTTAATTTGAGGTTATGATTGACCAGTTTTTGTAGGTTATGTTTGATTTTATCATTTCCTCACTATCATTCCCTCACTATTCTATTAATGAGGGAATGGGGAATTTATGAGGGAGTGATGAAATCAAACATAACCTACAAAAACTCATAAAAAATAACCTCGAATTGTGTTAACTTAATCTAAATATAGTAATAACCCACATAGCACACGGACGTCTTATGGACGTCTAAAAGACGTCCTTTAGGGACATAAAGGACGTCCGAGGGACGTCCTATTTTGGTACCGGGACGTCAATCGGACGTCCCATGGACGTCCTAATGTCCCGTTTCTGTCCATCTTAGGGACGTCCCTGGGACATCCCAAAAGGACGTCATAGGGACCTTTGCGGGACGTCCTAGGGACGTAAATCAGACGTCCGAGGGACGATATTTGACCATAATCCATAAAGGGCAATAATAACAAAAATGTTAACAATAAAAGAGCTTTATTTAACAACTTTTATCCTAAAAAACCTAGCTAGAGTTAAACGTTTTCAGTTTACAAAAAAAAAAAAACAGGAATTAATTAAATTTAACACACAGCGCTGGCAAGATATGAAACCTTGGGTCCTACTTATAGCTTGTGTCGACAAAACTGAGTATTATAATTTTGTCCAAATTAGTTTTGTTCCAACTTTCCGCCATTAACGTATTTTCTTTCCGCCAGCGGCTACCGACAATACACATCACTTATTCTCACATCAACACAAAACACTCACTTCACTTTATAACCATACTTTACCACCAACATCAAAAAAATAACAAATAACACTATATAACCTTTTTTCTTCGTTAATCTAACTCACTTATTTAAGTTAATTATTGAATGCCGAAAATTGTAGCTATTGTTGTTCATTTGAAAATAAATGATAGGTTAGGTTTTCTGTCCTCATACTCTTGCAAAATCAAAACGTTGAATTTCAAGTTATCAATTCAAAGACCAACGATGCTAGTGCATACAACGTCCCATAGACGTCCCTTGGACGTCCCATTAACGTCCCGGACTCGGACCGAAAACTAAACGCTTTGTCGAAACGGGATCAAAATAGGACGTCCAGAGGACGTCCTTCTAAGGACGTCCTAGTGTTAACTGTAATCGGAAGTCCAGTGGACGTCCTATTTAGGTCCGGGACCAACCGTACCAACAAGGGACCAAATCAGGACGTCCATGGGACGTCCTGTGCTATCTGGGAATGTTTAAACAATTCATTCCCTCACTTGAATCATTATTTCCTCATAATTGATTTTTTTTATCATCACTTTATTATCATTAATATCAAGAAAAGTTGGGGACGACATAGTCAGCTGGGGTAAGTTACTCATGTACTGTGAATTGAATATATGAAATTTTTAATTATTGCAAATTATATTATTATTATTATTTAAAGTGATTTTTCGCAAATTTGTGAGAACTACTCATTAAAGTTTCATATGCGTATTAAATGCAATCCAATGACACAAAACACCGACATAATTAATACTCATCAAAATAATTGTGCAGCTTCATGTTTAACTTAAAATATCTCGAAAAATAATTACTTTATCGCTATGAAGAAAAAGTATGATATTTACGTCGAAAGTACTGGAGAATCGAAAAATTGTAATAAAAATGCAATTCCGCCAGTGGCTTAGAATTTGGGAAGGATCAACCAGTCACTTGTTCCTTTTGTACGCCTCTGGTAGTAACCTAACCAGAAACGCCAAATATGACGATAATACGTCAAATAGTTTTAAACTACTGAGCTCAAATAATTTTTTGTTTTTTTTTTTAATAAAACACCCAGTAACTCAGATACATTCTTGGTCATTTGGGTTAAATCTTCTTATTTTGAGCTCTGGATTCTATAGTTGTAATAGTTTTAATTAGTAATGAAGTAATGTATATTGACTGTGATATAAATTTCGTGTTTCATTTATCTCATTAAAGATGACCCCATTTGAGAAGTTTGATTCCATTCTTCGATTTTCTTAAAATTTCCCTTGTCCCTAGTCAGATTTTATAATATTTATTTCCACTATTCTTTAGATTTTATCATCCTTTTCGTTACCTATAATGATTTGAACATTCATTTTGTAATAATATAACGCAACATGCTTCATGTTTTTAACATTTTCTTTTAAAAAAATCAACAATTAGATTAGGTAACAGTGGTGTAAGGACCATTCACTGTCTATCAGTCCTAAGAACACTGAAATGGTCCTTTTCACAAGGAAAAGGATGAAAATGGAGTTGAAACCTCCAGAACTTCTAAACACAAAACTAAACTATCCGTAAACTAGAACAAATTCAAAGAACAGCATGTCTCAACATAACAGGTACCATAAAAACAACACCGATCAGAGCCATGCGTCATTTTTAGTCTCACTCCCCTTGGTATTTACATCAAGAAGGTTGCTCTGACGACATTGGCAGTTTCCGCACGGTTGGAATAAAACCTGATATAGGATCTGGTGAAGCGAGACGTGGATTTTGGCAGGAGGCGCCCTATACGCTCCCACTGCTTCAAGCGAAGATGAACTCCATCTCACCGAGATATATCTTCCATAAGCCATATAAAGTTGTAACAGACCAAATAGAAGAGCCGGAAGTTGCAGGTACGATTCATATCTACACCGACGAATTTAAAACAAAACATGGCTCAGGATGTGGAATATACTCGAGATCCTTAAACTTTAACATAAAATGGGCTGTGAGCAATAGTGCCAGTAAAGTTAAAACAGAGCTCACGGGAATTATCATAGTAGCAAAAGAAATTACCACAAACAATATCACTGGAAGAACATGCTCATTTATACAGATATCAGAAATGAACTACTCACCCTGAACAGACCACGAATTTATTCAGGGTTAGTACTAGAATGTCACGAAGTTTTGGCCGAAGTATCCATCAAAAACGTGGTCACCTTAAGATGGATCAAATGTGACGCCACATCGAAAGGTAACCGTCTTGCGGATTCACTCGCCAAGAAAGCAGCTTACCAATTAATTTTTGGACCTGGTCCTTCTATTGGCCTGACAAAATCTGTAGTGAAAGAACCAATTATGGAATATTCCCTTGTGAAATTCAAGAAAAGATGGGATAAAACAAGAAACTGCAGAGTTGCCAGGAAGCTTTTAAGTTATCCTGGCAACACCTCAGAAAACAAATACTTGACTATGACACTATTACAGAATCTGCCTAGTCACAGGCATTCTGACTGGTCATTGACAAGTCCGGAAGCATCTCCATATCATGGGGCAGTCAGAATCCGCACTCTGCAGAGGGTGCGAACAAGAAGATGAGACCATCAAGCATATCCTCTACGATTGCTCGACGCTCTCATTTATTAGGATATTTGTGTTCGGCAAGTATCGGCTAACACCGGCCGATATAAGAAAAGCAACTCTTGGCGACGTTGTCAACTACATTAAATATGTAGGCTGGCTCACGAGCTAGGAGGTGCCTATCATCTTAGGAGGATGCACAATGAGCCTGGTGAGGTCTAAGTGCCGTGGGGGTAATCCACCCTCCACACGTTACAGATACAGATTATTATTGCAAGTTAAATCCGACATTTTGTATTTTTATAAACGTAGAAAATATTTATTACGAGAATAATAGTAAGTTTTAGTTCATATAAATTAAAAAAAATTATTGTTTCAAAATCACCAGCCATAATTTGTTATAAATCTACCAATTCGTGTCACTATCCGTGTCCTTTTTGACACACATTTGCACGATATCAAATCCAATGAATATTACAGTGGTACATTTATAATACTTAATTTGGTCAGAGGTTTGGTATCTTATTTTCTATTTTCTTAGCAAGTTATTCTAACATTGCTATAATTTAAAAAATAATATTTTCGTTTGATAAATCAGTCTTGTGTGCAATGAATCATAAACCAACTCTGAATATTAACGATCATCAAATAATCACATTATTTACCGAATTCGATCTATTTTGTACTAACAAAAATGATTTTTCGTCCCCCCAAAACCCTCCCTTAACAACCGAACTGCCACTATATGCGCAGTTGCTTACAGAATATATCAAATACGTTCTAATATCCTTTTATGTGGGTTCACATATCTTAGGAAACTCAGATAAAACGTACCCATATTGTCCTATCTTTATTCAGTAAACTTATATGTCCCGTACGAGGTCTCGTATATTGTTAACGCCCGTGGGATATCCACCGGGGCTTCTATATTCTATATAAGGACGTCTGGACTTTTATTAGGCAATTGTTGGCGCTAACGATTTACTTGACGAGGTGTACGGTAAATTCTGGGCACGAGATTGTCGGGAATGAATTTCAAACTATAATAATCCCGTTTGAATTATATTAGAAGTTTACTATACGGAGAGCTTAATTGTTTTAAGCTCATTTATTCCGAGCGAAAGGGCCTTTAGAATATTATTAATGCCGACCTTTTTGAATGAGGTCGAAGTGTATTATAGATGTTGAAAGAGCGCGATTTGAATTAGTAATTTTGTATAACTTTATCTAATTATGAATTGAATACTTTAATAAAAACTTATATATTATTAGGTCTAGGATATTATTAGGTCTACCGAAATTTTCTCCTTTAAGGCACTCGTTCGATGGTCGCTGCAGACATGCTGCAGCTGCAAGTGGCAGATCCACCAGAGAACACAGCATACAGAAATGATTTCTTTCAATAATCCTAATAGAGTCCTTTGGCAATTAAATATAATAATAATAATAATAATAAAGGTTTTTATTGACTGTTAATTACAAAGAGACAAATAAAACAATAATTCATGTAGATACATTGATATGTTCCATTTCATAATACAAACTATGACATGCATTTACCTATTGAAAGAACATTGAGGGTAATAAATCAATTGAATCTTGAGGTTACAAGCATTTCTTTTAATAAATTTAAGGCAATCTTTACGAATGCACTGGAGTAAAATAAAATATTACAGACGGATTTATAACACTTAAAATGCATTTATTATTCCAAACCTTATTTGACTTAATTTTAACTTTTTTTTCTTGCTTGTATTTTTTTAGTTTAATTTATAATTTACAATTATCTGTATCATTTATATGTGTTTTGCTTTGTAATGGGGTTGATCCCGTTTAAATAATGAAATAAATAAATTAAAATGCAAACGTGCCCAGCCAATGAGAATGCTCCGGCATTAGCCAGGGAGTGGCCTGTGTACCGCCAAATTCAAAATTTCTATGTATGTAGTTATGCGGAAGTTTTGTTTTAAGAAAATATTTTTGAGTAGGTTCTGTAAGATATATTCAAATATTTTAAATTTAAGATGGAAAAAAAGCTGCATTGCATACATAAAGTAAATTATATATGAAAATTATTAATTAATATTTATTTTGATACCTGTTACTGATGGAAGTTATTTCTGATATGTATGTTCTTAAATAAATAAAACCAATAAGAGGGAAAATAAAAACGAATACAATAGAGCATATGTTTACTAGGTTTTTTAAAACATTTAAATATAAATGTATACATTAAAATTAATATTTAAAAAAAAAATGTGTATGTATATTTTTAATAAGAATTATTATAAGATCCAAATTTCTTCGGTTTGTTCCATATGTTCCATCAATGCAAATAATCCTTTTAAAGTCTCTTTTCCATAACACCATTCATACAGTATGGTTCAAATGAAAGGAATAAATTCATTATAATGGAAGTAGTTGGTTTTTTGAAAAAATGCTTGGACAGGTCAATTTTGTTCACTCAAAGTGCAATTTTTTAAATAGAATTAAATTTTCCCCCACTTCCCATTTTTGGGCAGTGACGTCATTGACAATTTTTTTAAATAGTAACCCCAATTTTTTGTTTCTTGATTTTGTTAGATCTTGCAATTTCCTACTCGGAAACATAATATTTGAAATATCTTACATAACAATTTTTTTTTGAATAAAAGTCATTTAAAGATCAGACACAAATTTTATTTTATTTTGAGAACTCAATAAATAAATAAAAGATAATTATTTGTAATTAAGTGCTTAATCTAACAAAATAATAATAATATTAATAACAATAATAATAATAATAATAAAAAAGAATTTGTGAAAAATTCTTTTTATTATTATTATTATTATTATTTTTTTAGATAAATCACTTAATTACAAATAATCTTTTATTCATTTATTGTGTTTCAAAATAAAATAAAATTTATGTATCTGATCTTTAAATGACTTTTATTTAAAAAAAATTGTTGTCAGATATTACAAATATTATTTTTCCGAGTAGGAAATTGCAAGATCTGTCAAAATCAAGAAAAAATGGGGTTACTATTTAAAAAAATTGTCAATGACGTCATTGACCAAAAATGGGAAGTGGGGGAAAATTGAATTCTATTTAAAAAATTGCGCTTTAAGTAAACAAAATTGACCTGTTCGAGCATTTTTTCGAAAAACCAACTACTTCCATTATAATAAATTTATTCCTTTCATTTGAACCATACTGTATAACCCACTGCAAAATCTTCATCCTGTAATCCAGGCTAACTTTCAGCTGCACCTTCACCATCTACACCTTACCCTATAAAAATTGCTTGTTTTTAAATGTATTTTTTTTGTATGTACCTACCAATTCTTTTAAATAAAAATGCATGTTTTTTTCCTTGCCTGTTCCATTATTCAATTTTCAAAGTAGTAGCTGTCATATCACCAACGTTCATTTTTTCTGGCATCTTCAGCCATTGACAGTCGCTTAGTTCTTAGCTCATTTTACTTAAACTAATCCAAATAAAAAATATTAATCAAATTAACAATATTAAAATTAATAAACGAATGGTTACTACTAATTACCGTTTGTTGAGGCTCACAGATATCATATTTCAGACTTTACATGAGCTACTAAATCCTAAAAATAAATTTATGAAAAACACATGTTTAACAACTAACAAGTAAAAGTTGGTACAACCATTACAATAATTGTAAAATTGTAAATTTCTTTCTGGTCTGACAAGCATAATTAATTTCCCTATTTTTCTGTTCTCTCTGATGTAAATTCTTTAAAATTCTTAAAATTTAAAACAGATTCCTTAATAATTATGTAGTGAATAGCAAGAAAATATTTCTTTGAATAATTATAGTAAGAACAATTCTCTATATTGCTATGTTGTTCCTGTCCAGCAGACTCTGGATGAAATTTCCAATTCCACAAAATTCACAAATCACATTTTGTTGGCTGCAAAATAAACATAAGATTTATATTATAACCTTAATGTTCTGAAAATGCCATAATATAAAAAAAATTACCCATCTGTGATTCCCTATTTTCTTGTTAATTGCAAAATAATGTTTAGTTTATGTTCAAAATTTAAAATGCTGAAAAATTAAGTAAATTAATTAGTGAATTTCAAAACCACTATAAAACTAATCCAACTCAGATGTAGTGAATATTAAAATTTCTGTGGTATTAAGTTTTTTCGACTCTTATATGCACTCAACAAAACTATACAAACTATAATATCTTTAGATTTAGATTATCACGAATAAGCGAATATTACCAAACTAACAAAATCCGAAATCTAAGACTTGAAGTCTAAGGCATGGAGAAAGGATGGGTTAGGTTAATTACTGCCAAATTCCAAAGAATCCAAAATCTCCAACGAAATACTGACACTAGTATTGTGTCAGTATTCGATCGGCGCATTATGAATTTTGATTGGCTGGGCATGTTTACATTTTAATGTATGCTAAACAACACGAGACGGGCAACTCAATATAAATAATTGATTCGGCAAAATTTGACTGGGCGATTGTAATGAAAGGCACGAGCCGAGGGTGCTATGTACGGCATCACAGAGCTTCATATTTTATGAGATTATGGGCTTAATCCGAGGATATGAAGACTTTAGTTTTCATATTTGTATTCTTTTTAAATGGTCTCTTCCTGCATTGGTAACCTTATTATTACGAAAAACATTGGGATAGGTCATGAACAGGCTGGAATTTTAAATGAAGACAATATAAAACAAAGTTGTCTACTCTAGTTAACAGTATATGAAAACTTTATTATTAGTTTTAAGAAAAAGTATTTTATATTTGAGCACAAACTTTTTATGAAGAGTAACTTTTTCCTGAAATTAATAATACCTAAGTATTTCCTTCACTGCCAACTTAAGTAGAAACACTTTATGTATTATTTTTTCATAGTTCTTTTATAATTATTTTTCGAACAAAAAGCTGACTAATAAATTATCACATTACAGCATCCCTTACAATTTTCGGACAAAGATATATCAAAAAGTAATTTTTTAAAAAATTAAAATTTTGGCAAAATAGATTAGTAAATAATATCTAGAATATGCATATACTTCCAATTTATTAAAGTCGCAGTTTTAATAAAACTTAATTTTTTACAAATTCAATATTCAATTAAAATTATTATATTATGATGGATTTTTAAAATTTGACAGCTTGATTGGAGATTGAAGATAGAGAATGGAGTAGGTAGAGACCTTAGATTATACAAACCTTAGATGGAACATAAGACACTGCGCATAATCCCATTTTGAAATTATTCACACCCACCAATCACAGTTTCGAACATCACATGTCAGAACGTTGTCCATCCAAATTTAATGTGTCAACGAGAATTAATTTGGTATTTTAGTGACTTAAAATTTGGAAATTAACGTTGAAAATGCCAATATGTGTTGTAAAAAGCTTTATTTATAATAAAAGTGCGAAAAGTGACGGATATAAAAGAAACTTACATTTATTTTGGTGAGGTATTTAATTTTTAAAGATTCTGTCGACGGCCATATTTGTTGATTTGAAAATAAACAGAATCGGACTTGGTCATTAGTAAATTTTATAAGTAGCAAATAAAGGTTATTATTATAAACTGTTTACTATTTCTTGTTTCATGGGGAATCTATTTTTAGGAAGTGGAAAGAGAAACATACAATCAAATACAAAGATATCAATTTTCTTGCCAATTTATTCGTTTCAAACTTCACAACTGGTTTCAATAGTTTTTTCAAAACTATTTATTTAGTATTTCTCTATAACAATGTTACTCAAAGTGTGCCCCGCGGAGCCCTGGGGATCCGCAAAGCCTTTGTGAGGGCTCCGCGAAGAAACTAATCATAATAAAAAAAAAAGTACTATCGCCACAAAATGGAGGGACCTGGCTTGAGGACCTTTTTTTGAGAAGTAATTTTTTTAAGACACTAAGAGGAAGGAGGATATGATTTTGCTTGAGGACTTTTTTTAATTTTATTTTTATGGGTGAAATGGATTTGGGATAACTCTTGCAAGGAATCTTTTGAATCAATCAAAAATAAATTAACAACAAATAATGTTCTTGTGCATTTTCAGCCTGAGTTGTCAATTAAATTAATCGTAGATGCATCAAATGTGGGAATAAGGGCCATGATATGTCATGTTTTTGAAAAAAAAAAAAAATATTAAGAAACCTATAGCTTCTGCTTCGCGTACCTTATCAAAGTCCGAACAAAAATATTCCCAAATTTAAAGAGGGCCTTGCAATATTTTTTGGCCTAAATAAATTTAATGAATATTTATATGGACATTTTTTATCCTAGTTACAGATCACTTACCTCTGGTAACTATTTTTAACCCATCTAAAGGTATACCCCAATTTTCAGCCAACAGACTACGTAGCTGGGCAGTAATATTGTCAAATTACAATTATAAAATTGAACATTTGAAATCGGAGCATAATATAAAACCGATTTTTTATCACGTATACCTATTGAAAGTCAAAATGAGAGTCAGAATAAAGAAAAATTTGAAAAATATTTTTTAATTATGTGTTTAGGGTTCCGTCAAATATTTCGCTTTTCAAAAAGGTTCCGTCGCCAAAAAAGTTTGAGAAACACTGCTCTATAATAATATGGGATCTATCCATTTAATTTACATTTTGTTATTTTCTCTAATTTTGACATATAAAGTAATATATTTTGTAATCGCAGCAAGTGTCAAAACGATCTACTTTATGCAAACAGTTGCATAAAGTATAACATTATACAACTAATTACGAAAAGTTGATTATGTCACCAGTTACGAAATGAAAATAAATAAAACTGCCTCTTTTTTGGTTTTTAAGTCGAAAAATCGAGAAATCGAAAAATCGAGTAATCGAAAAATCAAAAAATCAAAAAATCAAAAAATCAAAAAATCAAAAAATCAAAAAATCAAAAAATCAAAAAATCAAAAAATCAAAAAATCAAAAAATCAAAAAATCAAAAAATCAAAAAATCAAAAAATCAAAAAATCAAAAAATCAAAAAATCAAAAAATCAAAAAATCAAAAAATCAAAAAATCCAAAAATCCAAAAATCCAAAAATCCAAAAAACGAAAAATTGAAAAAACCAAAAATCGAAAAAACCAAAAATCAAAAAAAGGCAATGACATTTCACATTTGAAAATATGATATTACGTTTAACAACAAAAAAGAAAACAAAAAAAGAGAAGCTGTAAATTGCGTTTTATTTTTTAAATAATTGAACACTGTTATTGAAAACTGCCCAGAAATGTGTGGGGTAAAATTTTGACGTACTCCTTTAAGGATAATTGGTAAAAACGTTTTTTTTTTTCAAATTTCCCGCGGGTAATGTCAAAAATCAGATAGGCAACACTGCACATGTCCCTTATTTTTATTATTACTATTAAAAAAAAAAACGTCGTAGTGCAATCAAATACAACAATTTTCTGAAATATTTGATTGGAAGTACCTACATAAGAATGATGGTGTATTATTTTTCAACACAATTTTTTAAATTATCAAGTCAACATTAGAAAAGATCTTGTATATAAACACGTTACGAAAAAAGTACTTTGGCTTTTCGATAACTTTTTGTCTCAACAGCTATTTTGTTACAATAATTTTATAAACTTTTACTTAGGGTCCATTTCACCGTTTTGTTAAACGAAGTTTAAAATACTAAACGAAGATTAAAATTACATTTTTACATTAACAATGTCATTTTAATCTTCGTTTAGTAATTTAAACTTCGTTTAACACAACGGTGGAATCGGCCCTTAGCTACTAGCTATATATTGATAAAGTGTTATTGCTAGGGTTGCCAAACGTCACGCTTTTGGCGTATTTGCCACGCTTTTTGACTTGCTTGTATGCGCAACGGCACAGTACGAAAATGCTACGCTTTTGAAAAAATGCAAATGCCACGCTTTTCAATTGAAAAGCCGCAGAGGAACCGGATTTATACAAAAATAGACAAATGTCTGGGTAAAAGAACCTCGTTTTTACGAAAAATAAGCTTAGGACCTTTTATTTTTAGGAAATGTTCCCAAAAAATGGATCTGATTATATAAGAATGCTCTGACGTCACGGTTGTCACGCTTTTCACTTTCGGAAATCTGACAACCCTAGTTATTGCCCTCATCATAAATGAATCGTGCTAACAAATAAAGTCAAAAAAACGTTGCATAATTTTTCATCTTTTAGTTACCTACCAAAATTAGGTACTACAATACAAATATTTAAGTCCGGTCCAGAACATCTCCCTACTCCTTCCACCCAGTTTTTCGGTTTTGGCAAAATTCGCGCAGCGACAAATGCTTCCTATGTTACCTCTACCCTTTCTAACCTCTTTGGTAGAGACACATATGAACACTTTTTTGTCATATGACAAGTGGAGGCACTTTGAGTCATATTTTGATTAATTTTAAGTTAATCATTTTATATTTAAAGATTGACGGAATGAAAATGTTTTTATATCATTTAAAACACGATATTTAAAAAAAAATAGCATTTATTATCAACAAAACTGACTAGCTCGAGTTTGTCAAAGGATAATTCAAAAGTGCAGACACTTTTAGTACCGTCATTTGTATCTCTTTATTCTATATCTATGATTTGAAAGATTCGCAGGCTCCGCTCTACTTTGTGACGTCATCATCTGAATTAGGGCGTGGTTCAAAGCCCACTTGCACTGAAGCTCTAGGCTTATTGTACCCCTCACAGTTTCTATCCCATCAGATTGATTTTCTTGATGAATTCAAGAATATGTCTGATGGGCGCTTTCGCGATTTCTTCAGGTTCTGGATATTGTACCTCGAAGTACCATTCCCGTTCCCATTTAAGGTTCCGGCAGTGGCATAGTATGTGAATAGGAGTTTCGTCCTCCTCTTCACATATTCTGCATAGGAAGTCATCAGATATCCCTAAGAGATTTAGGTGTCTTCTAAGGCCGCAGTGTCCCGTAAGGAGTCCTATTACGACCTTGAGTTCGCTTCTGCTAAGGTTTAGCAGTTGATGTTGTCTGCTCGTGAATGGCCCCTCTATGAATCTATTAGTACCGTCATTTGTATCTCTTTATTCTATATCTATGATTTGAAAGATTCGCAGGCTCCGCTCTACTTTGTGACGTCACTGCGTGCGTAGCGCAAAATAAGATGATTTTAGTGATTTTAAGTAGGTCACTGTTCGTTTTATCGATCTTTTAACGATCTTTTAGGGAAAGCACCTAACTCCCGCAAGCTCACTCAGAAAAATGAGCCAAAGATATTCGATTAGCCAGAGCGCAGTGGCGTACCAAAAAATAGAGATTAACACGTATGAAAACAATAAAATTATTAAAATTGAATTTATAATTTTGTTATTTATTTTAAAATAATGTGTTTTTAGGAAAAGTAACTGGGTATTCACTGCACAAATTAACCAATGGAGAAACCGCCCCCCGAATTTGATCATGCTCAGTAACGTCTAGCACACTATCGTAACTCTCTGATAAACCAAGAGCTTTATACAAGAGCTCTATAGTCTTTTGACAATTCGTTGATTTGACAAAGAGGACATTTTAAAATTCGAAGCCCTCTAGAGGAATACAATTGCCACGAAAACTTCAACATGTACCTACTAATAATTTTCGTATGTTACGGACTTATTTTCAAACTTAAAAATACTCATTTCTCTAAAGATTTTAATGTGAAATGTCATATGTCAACGTAAAAACAGTATTTTGAAAGCCAATGAGAATTAAAATTCTTGTGAGAATTTTAATCCTTTTGAAATAAACCAAAAGAAATTAAAAATACTTTAAAAATACTGTTTTTACGAAGACGTATGACATTTCTTATGAAAATCTTAAGAAAAATCACTTTCTCTCGAGTTTGAAAATAGCCCCACAGAAATTACTGGCCGGTGGAGTTTTTGTTGTGGCCTCCATGTAAGCGAATACAATGGTCTTGAGATATTTGGCAAATTGGTAAAAACTGTAAATGTGAGTCGGTGTTGTAAATTACGTGTTTTTGAAGCACTAATATTATACTTATCCAAGTCATTTAAAAAAGTTTCTATACCTTCATAATTTTTTTGAAGACAAATGCTTTTTATAATAAAACTGAAGTAAATTTCTAGAATTTAAGATCACAAAGAGAATATTTATGATTATTTTAAATTTAATTTTTGCCCCAACTGCAGCAAATTCTCTCATTTTTAATTCATCTTTACAAAACCCTAATATGGTTACAGCACTCTCACTCAAAGCACAAGTAATATCTCAAATACGGCCCTGCACATTGTTTTCTATGTTGTATATTTAGTTGTGGAATGTTATTTCAGATAATTTCTTCATATTAGGTTGCTAAAAATACGTTGAGCACAAGTAACCAATGTTTAACTTGTAATATGTACAATATATTTAGTTTGCAAACGACATAAAAATAGAAAAAACATTGATTGAATCCACGATTAGCTGTTTAAAGAATTTGTCAACGCAATATGGCGGAAGTGAACCCGTCTTGGACCACGTGACAGCGTCTCTCTACCTTGCTCGTTAGTTACCAAAATTCCAACATCAAGGTAAAATTTGGGACACCCTGTATATTCAATCATTCGGTTTTGCTTCAAAACTCCTCCACTAACCTTAATCTCAACCCCGTATTCGTTAACCTCTTTCTCTTTTTTGCAGCGATCTACGACGACGGCATCACCGAGGCGTTCATTCGTACAATCAAACGGTTATTATCTTCATCTCCAGCGACACAAAGGAGCGTTTACATTGCTCTGGAAAAACGATACGTTTTCACGATATCGGAGTGTGATACCGTCGCCCCTTGCTACGAGCATTATCTGGAGTGTTTGGCCAAGTTGACACACGTCAAGTGCGAGGAGGTCCCGGTAACTTTTCCCCAATATTTCGAGTACCAGCGGGTCAAGGAGCTGGTATTGTGGAAAGTGACGGCTCTGTAATGGTATCCGACGTTGTTGTGTTGATTTAATGGATAAAGATTGTAATTAATTATTGGAGCCAGTGTTGGGATAGAACGCGAGAAGATGTGAAAAGTGCTTTGTAGCCGTGGTGTATATTATTGAGCTGTCTATTTTTCTGCAGGAAATTAAATAAAAATTTATTTAATTATAGACAGTTTTTTTAACAACCTTTTCGAACCTTTTTTAAATGTTACAGGGTAGTGATGAGTCGCTTTGAAAAGTCGACGGACTAGTCAGAAAAGTTGACTATTCGCGATTCAAATTAATTTTCGCGCGCCTGTCATTTTGGCTTATCTTTTAATAAATGTAATAATGCAGTAAAATTTTGTACGGACTCTGATATTGAGCTGTATGCAGTAAGTATTCCTAAACTTAATTGTCTTATGTGTTGCTTACATCGTTCTCCGGATGGGAATTTTAATCATTTTGAGGAGACATTAAACCATTACTTAAGTTTAATTAACAAAACTTCTAATACAATACTATTAGGTGATTTTAACGTCGATTTTGCTACGAGTACTTCATTATCTAGACTTCTGACAAATAACTTTCTGGCTTTTGGTTTGTTGGAGGGTGTTAATGATTTCACTAGGGTCACTAAAACCTCTGCAACAAGGATTGATAATGCTTCCACAAATGTAAACCTAAATACCTGTAAAATTTTGGTTTCTGAACCCAACCTTTCGGATCACAGAGCTTTATGGAAATAAAGAAAGAACTTGTCTAAGAGTGGAAAATGAAAACAATATCATAACCATAAAATTATTTGTCAAATGTGGATTGGTCAAATTATTTTGTAAGTAAAAATGCCAATAACTTATCTATGCAAATCACTAAAAACATATTACATTGCTACAATGCATCTTTCCCCGAGAAATATGTAACTAAAAAATCTAAACCTGTAATAAAGTACAGTGATAATGCCAATAGGATGAGAGAACACTTACATTTTTTACATGATATCTGCAAACATAATAATCTTATAAAAAAAGAAAATTGTGCTTTTAAAAATCTAATCTAAAAACCATACGTGATAAACAAATAAAATATAAGGTACCTGAGGCAAATAAGGCCTACCTAAGGAACAAACTCATTTTATTTGAAAAAAAAGTTAAAATAAAATGGAAAATACACATAATCAAAAACAGTTACGCTTCTTGGAACAAATGAATACATTTCTAATAGAAATTTCTATTTTTTTTTTTTAGCCTTTTTTAAAATGCCTGCAACGGGCCTTATTATACAACCAAGAGGGTAATAGGGCCCTTGCTTAAAATTCGATTCTTTTAAAAAGGCCCACAAAATATAACGCTTACACGTGTATTTATAAATTCAAAAACATTTTTAAAATAAAATAAACTAAACAAAGGCACAAATATTAAGCTTATAAAAGAAACTAAGGCATTCTAAAATAGTTCATTAGCAACACTTTTGACAAACAAAAAATTCCGTAATGCGTTGTGTTAACCCTAAACAAGCTTCATGACACCATTTTGCGCGAGTTACACATTGTCTCATGTCAAGTTTGTCTTCAGTTCCGCAAAGAAAACAGTACCACGAATCACTGTCCAATGCTTTTTTTGAGGAAATTGAAGCCGAAAATTTTGACGTGAAGGTCTAGGTTCTTTTGCTGCACACTTACTGATTGACGTTGAAAATTTAGATTCTTTTGATGCAGACCTGATGTCTGCTGTTAAAGGTTTAGATTTTTTTGCTGCAAACTTCCTGTAGGTCGCAGATACTGATGTCGACTTTGTGCTAACAGATGAAAAATGGTTTTTTCGTTACCGCTTGCGCTTTATAATTAAGGGATTTTTTCCTGTCAGTTGTGTTATTGTTTTTATTCTTTGTTGCAAAAAGCTCAGGAGCAGGAAGCAATTCCTTAAAAGACCGATCAAGAACTTCATTACTAGTGTCCATCATGATGTTGTCTGTCAACGTTTTATCTTAGCTGTGGTCCCCCCGGCGATTTTCGTGATGTGTCATTTTTTACTGGTGTTTTTCTCCATATTTGCTGCTTCCTGCTATTGCTGAATCTTTCACGATTTTTGCTAGCTTATTTAGCGGTATGTCTTCTAACTCATTATCGGACTCAGATCTATGACCCGTTGTATTTGTAGCGTTATCAACTTCTAAAATATTCGGAATTATACTGCTGTTTGTGTTGTCTCGCAGAATTCTTTCATCAGGTACAGGTCGTTCAGGGTCTTCTAAATAGCGCTGGCTGACAAGTGATGGGGCAAATGCTGAGTCTGGAATCCTTTGTGGAGCATAAGTTAAGCAGTTTTTGATCCCAGTGATGCTCAAAGGATCTGTAAATTGCCTAAGCCTGTGGTTGGAGTTCATGCGTCGTATTTGAAGGTAGACAAAACAATATAATTCCAATACGGTCTGCAGCGTCCACAATAGAAATATCCAGATGAATAGAAGCTCCATCGAAAACTAGTAACGCCGGTCCATTACCTTTGTAGCGAGCTAGATGTTCAATAAATTGAATGAAAAGTGATGTTATCATGCTACCCTTATCTGACATTTTACCAGGGTACCAGCCGGTAAAGCGTCTTGCCATTCTGGTTTCAATCTTTTTCCTTTAAAAATAACCATAGGGGGTATGGTGTTTCTTAGGGCATTACAACATCCCGCAATAGTCACATTTTCAGCGTGCTCATGTACTACCATGTGAATTCGTTTCGCTCCCCTTTGTCCAATTACTTGTTGCTGGTGGTGGACAGTCAAACGGCAACCCTTTTGATCCATGTTAAACAAGTTTTGAGGGTTTTGATGAATATCCATTTCCTGGTAAATTTCAGAAAGCTTGGTGAAATAATCGTTTACAATATATTTGTTCAACTTTTGCGCTCTCCCTGGGTTCATTAATTGAGCTTTCCGTTTAGAAAGTTGCGGGTTTCGTTTCAAGAATGCGTAAAGCCAATCTTTACTGGCAACTTCCTTGTTCACACGAAAGGGATGTTTAATGTTGTTTTCGACACAAAATTTAAAAACTGATCGCCTTACCAAGATTGAAGTTAATGGTAGTCCTATTTCATATAAACGAATAATTTGTTGAGCAAATTCATTTTCTTGTTCTTTTGTCAGTACTGCAGCCCTGCCTAACTTTCTTTCTACCTTTCCCGATTTAAGGTGGTTTCTAAGCGCCCTTCTGGGGATTCTGTAGCGATTTGCGGCCTCCCTCTGAGACAGTACTTCGTTATTTACCGTAATTATAGCCCTTTACATCTGCTCTGAGGTCCACTGTGCACGTCCTCTAGGCATATTCTTTGTAAGTATCTGAAAAAAAAAGAAGAACATTTATCATCGTTTAATAAGGCCCGGGCCTTAATCGCAGAATATTAATGGGCCTTAATAGCCGACATGACAATTAAAAGTTATAAATTAAAAAAGTCAATCAACAATCTCTTACCTTTTCGCAATTATTTTTTTGTCGAAATATGCGGTAGGGACTGAGGAACACCACTGGCAGTAGTAGCCGAATAAAAAATCTTTAGAAACACTAAATCGTAAACAAAACGTGGCGCGCGAAATTTATAACACTGGACGTTGCAACACACATGCTCACAACCTTGGATAGTACTGACGACGATTCTAAATTTCACCGGGGTCGAAATTGGCGGATATGATTGACTCGTAGTGGGGGTTGAATCGGCATTGCCAGGTTTAATAATATGTTTCTATTTTGTGAGATATTATTTTTGGGCTTTATTAGGCGCCGGGCCTTATTTGCTGCAGGTACCTTAATAGTGATTTATTAATAAAATCTAATAATTTACAAAAAAGTGCATGGTCCTTAATTAATACTCATAGAAATAAAGCTGTCGACAAAATAGATATACCACCAGATAAACTAAATGATTTCTTTGCAAATATAGCAGAATCAAATTTAGCTAATCCACTATACTTAGACAATGACTAGATAACTAAGCTTAACAATAATCGTGTCACATTTTCATTTTTCTTGGAACCCGTATCACATACTGAAATAAGTGAGTTAATTCGTGAGCTTGGCACATCAAGGGCCAGAGATTTTTATGGATTTAACAATGATACGTTAAAATTTGCTAGTGAGGAAGTATCTCATCAAATTGTGCATCTCATTAATTCCTGTTTTGACTCGGGTATCTTTTCAGATAACCTAAAAATAGCTAGAGTAACACCCATCTTTAAAAACGGTGATAAAAAAGCAGCTGAAAACTACAGACCCATCTCTGTGATACCAGTTCTTTCCAAATCAATTAAATATACATTTTTAGAATTTGTACCCCTGCCGTTCCTATAGAAACTATCCTAAATTCATATTAGGCTCAAGAGTAAAGTATCCTTTTTAATTCTGCCTTTGTATTTTTCAATGTGGTCCTGCTAGCTTAATATTAAACTAGAATCAATAGTTACTCCTGCAATAAAAGTAACATAATTTGTACCGCTAAAATATAAAGTTTCAGATCTTGTACCCCTGCCGTTCCTATAGAAACTATCCTAAACTCATATTAGGCTCAGGAGTAAAGTATCCTTTTGCACGAGCAAAATCAATAGTTACTCTTGCAATAAAAGCAACATAATTTGTACCGTAAAAATAGAAAGTTTTAGAATGTGTACCCTTTGCCGTTCCTATAGAAACTATCGTAAACTCATATTAGGCTCAAGAGTAAAGTATCCTTCTGCACGAGAGTAGATATACTATACAGCCACCACTACCAGCATAGGGAAATCAATGTGTTAGAGAGAGAGGTACCTATAGGTATGGGAAATCAATGTGTTGGAGAGAGAGGAACGATTCGCGCGGACTTGGTGAGGCATAGTGGGATCGCATGGTTCGTGCCAGGCGCCCCGCACCCCCGCCCCCGCGGTCAGCGACCCCGGGCCACCCCCGGGCCACCCCCGCCCTGGAGCATGTGATACCTCGTTGAAAAGGTATTTATGTGTAGATTACGGGAAAAATATTGAAAAAATTCTCCTACCTAAAAAATCAAAGTTAGTGGTTAAATATATAAGCGGACGTCTAAAATAAGAAAGTGTGGATTCTACGATGTGGAGAATGAAACCTATTTTTTAAATGTATGTCCAACAAAGTAACAAACATAGCAGCTGTGAGGGAATGAGAGAAACTAAAAGTTGAGTGTGGATTCTGCGACGAGGAGGATGAAACATATTCTTAAATGTAGACCCAACAAAGTAAAAACATAACATCGGTGAGCTAATGGGAGAAATTAAAAGTGTTGATTATGCAATGAGAACGATACTAAAAGATGAGTGTTAATTCAGCGATGAGAAGGATGAAACCTATTCTTACATGTATGCCTAGCAAAACGTAACGGCAGTGAGGGAACGAGAGAAACTAAAAGTTGAGTGTAGATTCTGCGACGAGGAGGATGAAACCTATTCTTAAATGTAGACCCAACAAAGTAAAAACAACATCGGCGAGTCAATGGGAGAAACTAAAAGTGTTGATTATGCGATGAAAACGATACCAAAAGATAAGTGTTGATTCTGCGATGAGGAGGATGAAACCTATTCTTACGAGCGTTTTAGCATCGATAGCAGTTTTCACAATGGCACTTGCTTCGCCAACAAGACTGCGTCCGTCAAGGGTCAACGTGCATTCCTCATTATCCATACAATTTGTTCTAAAATAATAAGTTTTGCAAACAGTTATAGTAATATCAGGAGATGTTATACTAGGGGAAGTAACCATTTCAAACGTTAATGTCGAAGTATTTTGTCACTTTTGAAAGCCGTTTGTACGTTGGTAAGAGCTACAGGTATTGCTTGAGGAAAATACCATCGTAGATGGTGTTTTTTCCATGGAGAACTCACCGTAAATTCTGTATTACCATGCTGACAACGTGGTCGGCGCATAAATTTGATTGTTGGATTATTTAGAATCGAAGTCTTGCTTATCAGTAAATATGATAACATTAGCTCGCGGTTAGATAACGTCGTGAATCCAAGATGGCGGCAATCGTTGACGTAAACAATGAAAAATATACGAGGTAAACGAAAAAACAAAGCCAAAAGGGCCTAAGTGTGTATCTTTATTGCTATTGGTCCAATTCAAACGGGAAAAAAGCTATTATGTATATAACTCAGTATAGATTAACGTCGAACAGAAAAATCATGCGCAAAACGTAAAGCCAGAAGGATCTTAGCGTATTTCTCGGATATTACTGGTCCGATTCAAACAAAAAAAAAAAAACGGCATTATGTAGAGATCGCGGTATAGATGAACGTTGAAGAGAAAAATCATCAGTGTCGGACCAAAAGGATCTAAAACTCATATCTTTTTTTTATTGTTAGTCAGATTTTAAACGGAAAAACGCCATTATGGAGAGAACGTGGTATAGATGAACGTTGAAGAGAAAAATCATGTACAGAACCAAAGCCAAAAGGACCTAATGTTTCTCAAACATTACTAGTCCGATTCAAACGGGAAAAACAGCATTATGTAGAGAACGTGAAACAGATTAACGTAGAACAAAAAAAAAATCATGTTCCGAACGAAAAGCCAGAAGGGCCTTAGCGTGTTTCTCGGAAATTACTGGTTCGATTCAAACGGGAAAAACGGCATTATGTAAAGAACGCGGTACAGATGAACGTTGAATGGAAAAATCATGCGCAAAACGAAATCCAGAAGGGCCTAAGCGTGTTTCTCGGTTATTACTGGTCAGATTTAAACGGGAAAACGTGATTATGTAGACATCGTGCTATAGATGAAAGTTAAAGAGAAAAATAATGTGCCGAACGAAAGCCAAAAAGACCTATACATGTTTCTCGGCTACTATTAATCCGATTGAAACAAGAAAAACGGTATTACGTAGAAAACGTGATATAAATGAACGCTGAAGAAAAAACTCATGCGCAGTGTCAGGCCAAAAGGGCCTAAAACTTATATCTTTGTTATTGTTGGTCAGATTTAAACGGGAAAAACGTGATTATGTAGAGAGCGTGATATAGATGAACGACGAACAGAAAAATCACGCGTAGAACGAAAGCCAGAAGGACCTAAAACTTTTATCTTTATTTCTATTGGTCCGATTCATTGAGAATAAATTTACCGAATACATAAGCCTAGAAATTTACCCCTATTAATTTTTAGGAAAAATCGCATAGACGTTCCTAATTTTTCATACACGTTGTATAGATAGAAAATATTATCTTGTAATTGGAATTTCCGGAAAGACACATGTTCACATAACTAATTTTAAAAACTTCGTTGCAATTGAAATTTCTAGAACAGATGCATATGTTAGATTACTAATCACATGCAAAAATACCACGCATTCTGAATAAAGATTAATTTAAATACAGTCAAGACAATTCTATAAGATAAAGCTTATATTTCCTGATAATACGGAGAGCGATTCAAGATGGTACGAGAAAGATGAAATCACCCAATATGATACATCAGTTATACTTTTATATATTATACTTTTTGGAATAATAATAATATTGTTAAATATTGTTGTAAAAATTGTAAATCGCAAATGCGAATCATCTTGCATTAAAATTAGTATTTAAAAAGGAAAGACGATTTAATAAAACCCAAATCATACGTTAAGGAATTAAATTTTATTTTAAAAAACTACCCGTTACATAGGTAATATTACATTTATAAGCCATTGGCGTAGACGTTCCACATTTCGTTGGGTGCAAGAAAATTGTCCAGTGACATGACATGGGTTGATATCAGGGGCAAAGTTCCCAGTTGCACAGGGCGTACCATCATACTTGCAAACGTTAATAATGTTGGGAAAAACGCCTAAAATCTTGCATTTCTTAAGTAAAAATTCTGCTTTTTGTTCTCCTCGAACATAAACATAGTCTGCAGCAAGCAACAACTTATTCTCAAGTATTTTATTCAACTTGGAATATTCTACGTTGCCCGAAGAGTATTTAATACCATGTAAATTCTTCTCTAAATACGATGCAGTTTTTTTGTCTTTATTACTTAATGTAGCAAAAGGTTGCGGAGGCGTAAAGATGTAATGGCTCGTCTTCAAACCAATTTTGATACTTAATTCTTTAGGTACAAATAAGTCATCAACGATGAAGCCTTGAATGTCGACGAGTGCGATTCTCATGATGTCTGTTTTGGATCTGATGATAACGTTTTTTACGAGATGTTTTTAATAACTTCGGTGAGGGGAAAGTACTCCATTAAGCAATCATGAATAATTATACAGTAGGCTTTAGTGTTGCCCAGGAATCCAGTATCGGCTTCGAGCGAGTGAAATATATATTTTTTATATATTTTTATTTTTATCTCTTACAATTCATACATTGTAACTTATAGGTATAAAAACCCTTGTTTAGTTTCTACGTTTGCCGCCGTCTTCGGATAGTCTTCAAGTAGAGAGGATATAAGTACTTAAAACGATTTTAATATTTTAATACTTTTGTTAACTCTTGGGGCTATCCGGGGTTGGCGACTGGCGAACAAAACCATAACCGAGGGCGTCCACTTTGTATCAGTTTTAACTGTCTGGACGTTCTCTTTTTGTATTTGCGTAATTTTTTTTTTTTTTTTATTGATGTAATTCTATTGTACACCGTAAATGCAAAATAAACTATTATTATTATTATTATTATTATTATTATTATATCCAATCTCACATCATCAGTAGACGATTTCATGGTTTCCTTTTGCTTTGAACAATCAATAACGAACAAAGCACAATTTTTAAATGCAACATAATCCAAGAGATATTTCTTCAGAGTAGAGTTTGCATAACTGACTTGAAAGTCGTTGTAGTTAAAATGGGCCTCAGCAAAGTGACTATTTGCAAAGTCCAACTGTATACGTTCATTGGGATAGTATTCACTATTCAAAGATACTCGAATGCTAGCCGCATTTACATGATCAAACAGGGTCGGATCTGCTTCAACAGCATCACGTTTATCAGTTTGGAAACATACGATAATAAAACGCGGTCTTTCGTAGGGGCTATAAATAGGAGCAGCATTGTCAGTTTTTCAGTTCAGTAATCATGTGCAGCCAAGACAGTGGTATCGAAGTGAATAGTGATAGCGACAGTGACATGTCTGATACCGAAATGAACGATTTTGATAAAGAATTAAATAATTTTTTGAAATTTCAATCAAAGTCTGATGATAATGATTCTGATCCTTCCGAAGAACTTGATAAAATTATTCAAGCTTGTGAAGATGCAGCGAAACGTGAGGTATATTACTTACTACAAACCTCATATATGTTGTCAGGATACGAAATTCAATGTGGGATAAGTCCAGCGAGATCGTTTATACCAGCAGTCATTTTGAAGCAGCATTTCCGACCAAGTAAAATATCTTTTAGTACGTTTGAATGGGCTTCTTTAATTGACTTGCTTGAGCAAAAACTTAAAGATTTTTTCCATGAAGACTTACCAACCTACCCGGACGAATATGAACCTGTGACGCATCCGTGTGGTGATTATTGTACCGTCACGCAACTGGTTTATGATGACATTAAATTCCTAGTTGTGAAAAAACACGGTGTTGAATACTATTTGTGCGAGGATGAAGTTCAGAAAATTCTTAAAACCAACAAACATTTGATATCTCATAGAGTGTCTCTAATAGAAGCTCTTAATTTTTGTCATTATTATTATAACATTTTATATTTTTGTAAAACTTGTTCTGAATCAATGCAAATGTTATGTTTATTATGTGAAATTCTACCAAATGATTTGTTAAATAATGCTCTTAGAGAGTACATGTACTTTTATAAAATTTCTATAATTAACGATTTAAATAAATAAGTTTTAGAAAAGTTGTTTTGTTTTATTTATTGCATGGTTTTACTGTATTGCACGGTTTTTATTATAAACAGTTCATTGTCATACAAAATGTTTAAGTGTATACTTAAACACGTCTGTATAGACGTGCTTACTTTATTCTTTCTTGTGTCATTATGTTTTGCTACACATCAGAACATAACAAACCAAGATGAAATTTTAACATATTTACAACGTTTCGGCTATATAAATAAAAGTGAAAACGCTTTCACTGATATTACTGGCGCATTGGTAGATTTTCAAAGAAACCTACAATCTTCCAGTTGATGGAACGTTAAATGAAGGAACCGTCCGTTTAATAAATAGATCTAGATGTACTCAGGGTGATAATTCTTTTACTGTACATTCCAAATGGAACAAAAAACATTTACGATGGTATTTCCCTCAGGTATCGAGAAACTATATCGATCTAGCTACAAAGGCTTTTGAATTTCTTTGTTATCTTAGAGAAAATAAAATTTATCAATTAGAAAAACAATTCTAGGCGTGTCAAATGATTGTGTCTAAAAGGTAACCGGTGGATTAAAAGCTCAACGATTTTTTTTTTTTTTTTTTTTATAAAAGCCGAAGAAACTAACATTTTTTGCTAAGACAATTGAATATTTAATATAATGACATAAGATAATAATTGTATAATTTTAAAACTGTATATTTTTGAAAATAAAACTTTCTATAATAATTACTATTTTCAATAATTAACACATGTTTGTCTGATATTTAACTTATTGAAGAAAAAATTGAATTTGATTCATTATATTTACAATATGAAGACATCTGATTTCACGAGGTCACCTAAAACACCCGGCGGACAGAATAAAATTTACCAGCATCATTTAAAAATAAGACGAAAGCCAAAAGTTTTAATAATGCTGCTGCTAAACAAAAACGAAACAAATGAGAAGATAGACAAAACATTAGGCAAATACCGGGGAATACTAGACATGTAAAACCCATGGAAAAAGTTATCAACTATGAAGAAGACGATGAATATATTTACTGGGACGATCCCAATGTACTCTGTGACAGATTAAAGCTATAGATGGTTTCGAAGAATGTAGGAAAAACTTCGGTAGATAACGAAATCGTGAGCATAATCAACGAACTTTGAAAGCCAATATCATATATTAAAGTACATTAAGTTTTATAATCATTTTTATCATGAGTCTCGATAAGTTTGGACGTAGACAAAGTGATGGTGCTCCGAAGATTAATATAACGCAGTTGGAAAGCAGATTCAAAAATGTTTTTGATGCGAAAAATTATACTCTAAATACAAATATCAGCAAATTAAATGATATTGTAAACGTTATCGGCGGTAAAACAAATGACCTTGAAACATTTACATCGAGAAATCCACCCACAGCTGGTAAACATATGGCAACCAAAAAATATGTTGATGATACAATTAAAACAAACAAAGGATTCCTTCGACGTGACATAGCAAAAATTAAAACTGATACAGACAACGAATATAATGCCAAAATACAATCACTTAATACAGTTTTGGAGAAGGTTGAAAATACATTGACGTCTCTACGTTCTGATATAAATCAAATTCAAACTCAATTACAACACCTGTATAATGAAGATCTAAAAAAATTACGTGATGAGTTTTTGATTAAAATTACCGATATTACAAATCTAATGTCAAAAAATATTGAGCAGCTTAACGATCAAATTAAAACAGTTCCAAATGCCATGTCAGCAATTGATGATGTAAAAAAAGAGGTAGAATTATTACAAAAAAATCTACATGGCATTAATAAAATTACAGAAACCAATGAAAATGAACTAAAAGTATTGCAAAACACCTTACAAAGCACCAATCAGATAACGAAAACCAATGAAAAGGACTTATTATTACTACGTGAAACTGCAAATGTACAATTTTCAGAAATTGACTTGAATATCAACGATTTACAATCACGTATTACAAAACTAACTCCAACACCTTAGTCAGTCATCGCGTCAAAGGAAGAGATTCAACTGCTCGTAAAAACTATCCTAGGCATCGTACAATTATTAAGGGTTTGGATGATTTATGGCAAATGGATTTAGCTGAAATGCGTTTTATGCGCACCAAAATAAAAATTTTAAAATGGAAACAACTGTAATTAATGATAATATTAAAATTAATTGAGTATACTCGTTTATTTTAATTTTAATTCACAATAATTCACATTTAATTCACAAAAGTTAAACTAATAAATTTTAAAGCATATTTTCTTAACTTTCCTATAGTCCTCGTATATGTGATTATTTTCTAAAGTATATTTCATGTTTTGTATATAACTGCTCTAACCCATTATAATTTTTGTTCCATTGAATTTGGTATATAAAATGGCTACTTCGAAACATTATTTTTGCTACTTATTTGTGAAAGCCTATTACGAAACATTGCAAATGACGTATTTCCCAATAATTTTTATACAATTTAAATACAAATCAATATTTCTGCTTTGAAAAATGATAACTGAGGAAATAATGAAAATTAAATACTAGTTTATAAATGAAAAATGCTTGTAATAACAATAACTATAAATAAAAAAATTTAAAAAGTTTGTGTTAATTATGAAAAAAAAAAATATAAATATTTTTTTTTTTTTTTTTTTGAAAAAGTCAGTGTTTCCACTTTTGAAAAATGATAACTGAGAAGATAATGAAAATTTCGAATCCCACCGCTGGCCGGGATTTTTTCATTTAATTTAATTATTTAAAATTAATTCTGATGCCTTGGTAGGATTCCCCACTCGACCATTCACTGTTGGGTTCGAATTAACAGTGCTGTTCCTAAAGTGGCGCTGGGAAAAGTAACAAAGCCTACACAGAACACGAGGCTAATGGCCGTAGTAGTCGATGCCGATGACACCAAATTAAAAAAAAAGTACTAGTTTATAAATGAAAATAATTTATTTAAAATTTTATCTTTAACATTATCTTTAAACAACTCTGCTATTTCAACAGACTTGTCAATAACAGCATTTTTAGTAACAAAATATTTAAGATGTAAAATCTCATTATCGTTTTTTTTTTTTTTTGTTTTTTTTTTTTTTTTTTTTTTTTTTTTCATGAATTCACCACAAAATGTAGTGCTTTGATGTTGTTTCAAAAACTTATTAATTTTTATTTTTAAAAATAACTACACAATCATCTAAAAATGTATCTAAGTCCCTATGTCGTAAATTAACTACGATTCCAGTTGCAAGTCTACTTTTAAAGCTAGATTCTAGATTAGCCCATTTTACTCGTCCCAATTTTGATTGTATACCCATCCCAATATGTCTATTTAAAATTAATTTTCTAGAATGTTTAAAATGTCCCACCTTATTTTCTAATTTACGTAAAGCACCAATAGATAAATTATTTTGCCGTCTACTACGAATTGCTTTATTACATGATTTAACTTGTCTCTGTAAACGTTTTAACTAAATCTCCGCATCTCTAATTGTAAAATGATCAAACAAAGTTTTTTTATAGCCGCCAATACACTGTCAGATTGTTTAATAATAATAAATAAAAACGACGAAATCCACGAAAAACGACGAAAACGTTGAAAAACGACGAAAACGACGAAAAACGATGAGAACGGCGAAAAACGACTAAAACGACGAAAAACGACTAAAACGACGCTTTTACGTTAAAAATGATGAAAACGTTGAAAAACGACAAAAACGACCGTTTTTCGTCGTTTTAGTCGTTTTTCGTCGTTTTCATCGTTTTTCGTCGTTTTCGTCGTTTTTCGTGGATTTCGTCGTTTTTATTTATTATTATTAAACAATCTGACAGTGCTACAAAAATTGAGGATACATCGCCCTGTACATTTGAAAAAACATCGCTCATACGGCCTCTATTTCTTATTTCCTTAGGACTATTAGAAAATTCGATATACTCGTATACAGCTTTTGTAGGACACTTAACCTAATTTTTGTATATATCTTTAATAAAAAAGTATGAAAACAAACTAATTTTTTTCGTAAAAGTGACGTTTTTGTCGTTTTTCAACGTTTTCATCGTTTTTAACGTAAAAGCGTCGTTTTAGTCGTTTTTCGTCGTTTTAGTCGTTTTTCGCCGTTCTCATCGTTTTTCGTCGTTTTCGTCGTTTTTCAACGTTTTCGTCGTTTTTCGTGGATTTCGTCGTTTTTATTTATTATTATTAAACAATCTGACAGTGTATTGGCGGCTATAAAAAAACTTTGTTTGATCATTTTACAATTAGAGATGCGGAGATTTAGTTAAAACGTTTACAGAGACAAGTTAAATCATGTAATAAAGCAATTCGTAGTAGACGGCAAAATAATTTATCTATTGGTGCTTTACGTAAATTAGAAAATAAGGTGGGACATTTTAAACATTCTAGAAAATTAATTTTAAATAGACATATTGGGATGGGTATACAATCAAAATTGGGACGAGTAAAATGGGCTAATCTAGAATCTAGCTTTAAAAGTAGACTTGCAACTGGAATCGTAGTTAATTTACGACATAGGGACTTAGATACATTTTTAGATGATTGTGTAGTTATTTTTAAAAATAAAAATTAATAAGTTTTTGAAACAACATCAAAGCACTACATTTTGTGGTGAATTCATGAAAAAAAAAAAAAAAAAAAAAAACGATAATGAGATTTTACATCTTAAATATTTTGTTACTAAAAATGCTGTTATTGACAAGTCTGTTGAAATAGCAGAGTTGTTTAAAGATAATGTTAAAGATAAAATTTTAAATAAATTATTTTCATTTATAAACTAGTACTTTTTTTTTAATTTGGTGTCATCGGCATCGACTACTACGGCCATTAGCCTCGTGTTCTGTGTAGGCTTTGTTACTTTTCCCAGCGCCACTTTAGGAACAGCACTGTTAATTCGAACCCAACAGTGAATGGTCGAGTGGGGAATCCTACCAAGGCATCAGAATTAATTTTAAATAATTAAATTAAATGAAAAAATCCCGGCCAGCGGTGGGATTCGAAATTTTCATTATCTTCTCAGTTATCATTTTTCAAAAGTGGAAACACTGACTTTTTCAAAAAAAAAAAAAAAAAAATATTTATATTTTTTTTTTTCATAATTAACACAAACTTTTTAAATTTTTTTATTTATAGTTATTGTTATTACAAGCATTTTTCATTTATAAACTAGTATTTAATTTTCATTATTTCCTCAGTTATCATTTTTCAAAGCAGAAATATTGATTTGTATTTAAATTGTATAAAAATTATTGGGAAATACGTCATTTGCAATGTTTCGTAATAGGCTTTCACAAATAAGTAGCAAAAATAATGTTTCGAAGTAGCCATTTTATATACCAAATTCAATGGAACAAAAATTATAATGGGTTAGAGCAGTTATATACAAAACATGAAATATACTTTAGAAAATAATCACATATACGAGGACTATAGGAAAGTTAAGAAAATATGCTTTAAAATTTATTAGTTTAACTTTTGTGAATTAAATGTGAATTATTGTGAATTAAAATTAAAATAAACGAGTATACTCAATTAATTTTAATATTATCATTAATTACAGTTGTTTCCATTTTAAAATTTTTATTTTGGTGCGCATAAAACGCATTTCAGCTAAATCCATTTGCCATAAATCATCCAAACCCTTAATAATTGTACGATGCCTAGGATAGTTTTTACGAGCAGTTGAATCTCTTCCTTTGACGCGATGACTGACTAAGGTGTTGGAGTTAGTTTTGTAATACGTGATTGTAAATCGTTGATATTCAAGTCAATTTCTGAAAATTGTACATTTGCAGTTTCACGTAGTAATAATAAGTCCTTTTCATTGGTTTTCGTTATCTGATTGGTGCTTTGTAAGGTGTTTTGCAATACTTTTAGTTCATTTTCATTGGTTTCTGTAATTTTATTAATGCCATGTAGATTTTTTTGTAATAATTCTACCTCTTTTTTTACATCATCAATTGCTGACATGGCATTTGGAACTGTTTTAATTTGATCGTTAAGCTGCTCAATATTTTTTGACATTAGATTTGTAATATCGGTAATTTTAATCAAAAACTCATCACGTAATTTTTTTAGATCTTCATTATACAGGTGTTGTAATTGAGTTTGAATTTGATTTATATCAGAACGTAGAGACGTCAATGTATTTTCAACCTTCTCCAAAACTGTATTAAGTGATTGTATTTTGGCATTATATTCGTTGTCTGTATCAGTTTTAATTTTTGCTATGTCACGTCGAAGGAATCCTTTGTTTGTTTTAATTGTATCATCAACATATTTTTTGGTTGCCATATGTTTACCAGCTGTGGGTGGATTTCTCGATGTAAATGTTTCAAGGTCATTTGTTTTACCGCCGATAACGTTTACAATATCATTTAATTTGCTGATATTTGTATTTAGAGTATAATTTTTCGCATCAAAAACATTTTTGAATCTGCTTTCCAACTGCGTTATATTAATCTTCGGAGCACCATCACTTTGTCTACGTCCAAACTTATCGAGACTCATGATAAAAATGATTATAAAACTTAATGTACTTTAATATATGATATTGGCTTTCAAAGTTCGTTGATTATGCTCACGATTTCGTTATCTACCGAAGTTTTTCCTACATTCTTCGAAACCATCTATAGCTTTAATCTGTCACAGAGTACATTGGGATCGTCCCAGTAAATATATTCATCGTCTTCTTCATAGTTGATAACTTTTTCCATGGGTTTTACATGTCTAGTATTCCCCGGTATTTGCCTAATGTTTTGTCTATCTTCTCATTTGTTTCGTTTTTGTTTAGCAGCAGCATTATTAAAACTTTTGGCTTTCGTCTTATTTTTAAATGATGCTGGTAAATTTTATTCTGTCCGCCGGGTGTTTTAGGTGACCTCGTGAAATCAGATGTCTTCATATTGTAAATATAATGAATCAAATTCAATTTTTTCTTCAATAAGTTAAATATCAGACAAACATGTGTTAATTATTGAAAATAGTAATTATTATAGAAAGTTTTATTTTCAAAAATATACAGTTTTAAAATTATACAATTATTATCTTATGTCATTATATTAAATATTCAATTGTCTTAGCAAAAAATGTTAGTTTCTTCGGCTTTTATAAAAAAAAAAAAAAAAAAAATCGTTGAGCTTTTAATCCACCGGTTACCTTTTAGACACAATCATTTGACACGCCTAGAATTGTTTTTCTAATTGATAAATTTTATTTTCTCTAAGATAACAAAGAAATTCAAAAGCCTTTGTAGCTAGATCGATATAGTTTCTCGATACCTGAGGGAAATACCATCGTAAATGTTTTTTGTTCCATTTGGAATGTACAGTAAAAGAATTATCACCCTGAGTACATCTAGATCTATTTATTAAACGGACGGTTCCTTCATTTAACGTTCCATCAACTGGAAGATTGTAGGTTTCTTTGAAAATCTACCAATGCGCCAGTAATATCAGTGAAAGCGTTTTCACTTTTATTTATATAGCCGAAACGTTGTAAATATGTTAAAATTTCATCTTGGTTTGTTATGTTCTGATGTGTAGCAAAACATAATGACACAAGAAAGAATAAAGTAAGCACGTCTATACAGACGTGTTTAAGTATACACTTAAACATTTTGTATGACAATGAACTGTTTATAATAAAAACCGTGCAATACAGTAAAACCATGCAATAAATAAAACAAAACAACTTTTCTAAAACTTATTTATTTAAATCGTTAATTATAGAAATTTTATAAAAGTACATGTACTCTCTAAGAGCATTATTTAACAAATCATTTGGTAGAATTTCACATAATAAACATAACATTTGCATTGATTCAGAACAAGTTTTACAAAAATATAAAATGTTATAATAATAATGACAAAAATTAAGAGCTTCTATTAGAGACACTCTATGAGATATCAAATGTTTGTTGGTTTTAAGAATTTTCTGAACTTCATCCTCGCACAAATAGTATTCAACACCGTGTTTTTTCACAACTAGGAATTTAATGTCATCATAAACCAGTTGCGTGACGGTACAATAATCACCACACGGATGCGTCACAGGTTCATATTCGTCCGGGTAGGTTGGTAAGTCTTCATGGAAAAAATCTTTAAGTTTTTGCTCAAGCAAGTCAATTAAAGAAGCCCATTCAAACGTACTAAAAGATATTTTACTTGGTCGGAAATGCTGCTTCAAAATGACTGCTGGTATAAACGATCTCGCTGGACTTATCCCACATTGAATTTCGTATCCTGACAACATATATGAGGTTTGTAGTAAGTAATATACCTCACGTTTCGCTGCATCTTCACAAGCTTGAATAATTTTATCAAGTTCTTCGGAAGGATCAGAATCATTATCATCAGACTTTGATTGAAATTTCAAAAAATTATTTAATTCTTTATCAAAATCGTTCATTTCGGTATCAGACATGTCACTGTCGCTATCACTATTCACTTCGATACCACTGTCTTGGCTGCACATGATTACTGAACTGAAAAACTGACAATGCTGCTCCTATTTATAGCCCCTACGAAAGACCGCGTTTTATTATCGTATGTTTCCAAACTGATAAACGTGATGCTGTTGAAGCAGATCCGACCCTGTTTGATCATGTAAATGCGGCTAGCATTCGAGTATCTTTGAATAGTGAATACTATCCCAATGAACGTATACAGTTGGACTTTGCAAATAGTCACTTTGCTGAGGCCCATTTTAACTACAACGACTTTCAAGTCAGTTATGCAAACTCTACTCTGAAGAAATATCTCTTGGATTATGTTGCATTTAAAAATTGTGCTTTGTTCGTTATTGATTGTTCAAAGCAAAAGGAAACCATGAAATCGTCTACTGATGATGTGAGATTGGATATAATAATAATAATAATAATAATAATAATAATAGTTTATTTTGCATTTACGGTGTACAATAGAATTACATCAATAAAAAAAAAAAAAAAATTACGCAAATACAAAAAGAGAACGTCCAGACAGTTAAAACTGATACAAAGTGGACGCCCTCGGTTATGGTTTTGTTCGCCAGTCGCCAACCCCGGATAGCCCCAAGAGTTAACAAAAGTATTAAAATATTAAAATCGTTTTAAGTACTTATATCCTCTCTACTTGAAGACTATCCGAAGACGGCGGCAAACGTAGAAACTAAACAAGGGTTTTTATACCTATAAGTTACAATGTATGAATTGTAAGAGATAAAAATAAAAATATATAAAAAATATATATTTCACTCGCTCGAAGCCGATACTGGATTCCTGGGCAACACTAAAGCCTACTGTATAATTATTCATGATTGCTTAATGGAGTACTTTCCCCTCACCGAAGTTATTAAAAACATCTCGTAAAAAACGTTATCATCAGATCCAAAACAGACATCATGAGAATCGCACTCGTCGACATTCAAGGCTTCATCGTTGATGACTTATTTGTACCTAAAGAATTAAGTATCAAAATTGGTTTGAAGACGAGCCATTACATCTTTACGCCTCCGCAACCTTTTGCTACATTAAGTAATAAAGACAAAAAAACTGCATCGTATTTAGAGAAGAATTTACATGGTATTAAATACTCTTCGGGCAACGTAGAATATTCCAAGTTGAATAAAATACTTGAGAATAAGTTGTTGCTTGCTGCAGACTATGTTTATGTTCGAGGAGAACAAAAAGCAGAATTTTTACTTAAGAAATGCAAGATTTTAGGCGTTTTTCCCAACATTATTAACGTTTGCAAGTATGATGGTACGCCCTGTGCAACTGGGAACTTTGCCCCTGATATCAACCCATGTCATGTCACTGGACAATTTTCTTGCACCCAACGAAATGTGGAACGTCTACGCCAATGGCTTATAAATGTAATATTACCTATGTAACGGGTAGTTTTTTAAAATAAAATTTAATTCCTTAACGTATGATTTGGGTTTTATTAAATCGTCTTTCCTTTTTAAATACTAATTTTAATGCAAGATGATTCGCATTTGCGATTTACAATTTTTACAACAATATTTAACAATATTATTATTATTCCAAAAAGTATAATATATAAAAGTATAACTGATGTATCATATTGGGTGATTTCATCTTTCTCGTACCATCTTGAATCGCTCTCCGTATTATCAGGAAATATAAGCTTTATCTTATAGAATTGTCTTGACTGTATTTAAATTAATCTTTATTCAGAATGCGTGGTATTTTTGCATGTGATTAGTAATCTAACATATGCATCTGTTCTAGAAATTTCAATTGCAACGAAGTTTTTAAAATTAGTTATGTGAACATGTGTCTTTCCGGAAATTCCAATTACAAGATAATATTTTCTATCTATACAACGTGTATGAAAAATTAGGAACGTCTATGCGATTTTTCCTAAAAATTAATAGGGGTAAATTTCTAGGCTTATGTATTCGGTAAATTTATTCTCAATGAATCGGACCAATAGAAATAAAGATAAAAGTTTTAGGTCCTTCTGGCTTTCGTTCTACGCGTGATTTTTCTGTTCGTCGTTCATCTATATCACGCTCTCTACATAATCACGTTTTTCCCGTTTAAATCTGACCAACAATAACAAAGATATAAGTTTTAGGCCCTTTTGGCCTGACACTGCGCATGAGTTTTTTCTTCAGCGTTCATTTATATCACGTTTTCTACGTAATACCGTTTTTCTTGTTTCAATCGGATTAATAGTAGCCGAGAAACATGTATAGGTCTTTTTGGCTTTCGTTCGGCACATTATTTTTCTCTTTAACTTTCATCTATAGCACGATGTCTACATAATCACGTTTTCCCGTTTAAATCTGACCAGTAATAACCGAGAAACACGCTTAGGCCCTTCTGGATTTCGTTTTGCGCATGATTTTTCCATTCAACGTTCATCTGTACCGCGTTCTTTACATAATGCCGTTTTTCCCGTTTGAATCGAACCAGTAATTTCCGAGAAACACGCTAAGGCCCTTCTGGCTTTTCGTTCGGAACATGATTTTTTTTTTGTTCTACGTTAATCTGTTTCACGTTCTCTACATAATGCTGTTTTTCCCGTTTGAATCGGACTAGTAATGTTTGAGAAACATTAGGTCCTTTTGGCTTTGGTTCTGTACATGATTTTTCTCTTCAACGTTCATCTATACCACGTTCTCTCCATAATGGCGTTTTTCCGTTTAAAATCTGACTAACAATAAAAAAAAGATATGAGTTTTAGATCCTTTTGGTCCGACACTGATGATTTTTCTCTTCAACGTTCATCTATACCGCGATCTCTACATAATGCCGTTTTTTTTTTTTTGTTTGAATCGGACCAGTAATATCCGAGAAATACGCTAAGATCCTTCTGGCTTTACGTTTTGCGCATGATTTTTCTGTTCGACGTTAATCTATACTGAGTTATATACATAATAGCTTTTTTCCCGTTTGAATTGGACCAATAGCAATAAAGATACACACTTAGGCCCTTTTGGCTTTGTTTTTTCGTTTACCTCGTATATTTTTCATTGTTTACGTCAACGATTGCCGCCATCTTGGATTCACGACGTTATCTAACCGCGAGCTAATGTTATCATATTTACTGATAAGCAAGACTTCGATTCTAAATAATCCAACAATCAAATTTATGCGCCGACCACGTTGTCAGCATGGTAATACAGAATTTACGGTGAGTTCTCCATGGAAAAAACACCATCTACGATGGTATTTTCCTCAAGCAATACCTGTAGCTCTTACCAACGTACAAACGGCTTTCAAAAGTGACAAAATACTTCGACATTAACGTTTGAAATGGTTACTTCCCCTAGTATAACATCTCCTGATATTACTATAACTGTTTGCAAAACTTATTATTTTAGAACAAATTGTATGGATAATGAGGAATGCACGTTGACCCTTGACGGACGCAGTCTTGTTGGCGAAGCAAGTGCCATTGTGAAAACTGCTATCGATGCTAAAACGCTCGTAAGAATAGGTTTCATCCTCCTCATCGCAGAATCAACACTTATCTTTTGGTATCGTTTTCATCGCATAATCAACACTTTTAGTTTCTCCCATTGACTCGCCGATGTTGTTTTTACTTTGTTGGGTCTACATTTAAGAATAGGTTTCATCCTCCTCGTCGCAGAATCTACACTCAACTTTTAGTTTCTCTCGTTCCCTCACTGCCGTTACGTTTTGCTAGGCATACATGTAAGAATAGGTTTCATCCTTCTCATCGCTGAATTAACACTCATCTTTTAGTATCGTTCTCATTGCATAATCAACACTTTTAATTTCTCCCATTAGCTCACCGATGTTATGTTTTTACTTTGTTGGGTCTACATTTAAGAATATGTTTCATCCTCCTCGTCGCAGAATCCACACTCAACTTTTAGTTTCTCTCATTCCCTCACAGCTGCTATGTTTGTTACTTTGTTGGACATACATTTAAAAAATAGGTTTCATTCTCCACATCGTAGAATCCACACTTTCTTATTTTAGACGTCCGCTTATATATTTAACCACTAACTTTGATTTTTTAGGTAGGAGAATTTTTTCAATATTTTTCCCGTAATCTACACATAAATACCTTTTCAACGAGGTATCACATGCTCCAGGGCGGGGGTGGCCCGGGGGTGGCCCGGGGTCGCTGACCGCGGGGGCGGGGGTGCGGGGCGCCTGGCACGAACCATGCGATCCCACTATGCCTCACCAAGTCCGCGCGAATCGTTCCTCTCTCTCCAACACATTGATTTCCCATACCTATAGGTACCTCTCTCTCTAACACATTGATTTCCCTATGCTGGTAGTGGTGGCTGTATAGTATATCTACTCACGAGCAGAATCAATAGTTACTTATGCAATAAAACTAAAATAACTTGTACCGTTAAAATATGAATTTTTAGAATTTCAACTCCTGCCGTTCCTATAGAAACTATCCTAAATTCATATTAGGCTCAAGAGTAAAGTATTCTCTTGCACGAGCAAAATCAATAGTTACTCCTGCAATAAAAGTAACATAATTTGTATCGCTAAAACATAAAACTTTCAGGTTTTGTACTCCTGCCGTTCCTATAGAAACTATCCTAAACGAATATTAGGCTCAAGAGTAAAGTATCCTTTTGCACGAGCAGTATCAATAGTTACTCTTGCAATAAAAGCAACATAATTTGTACCGTTAAAATATAAAGTTTTAGAATTTGTACCCTTTGCCGTTCCTATAGAAACTATCGTAAACTCATATTAGGCTCAAGAGTAAAGTGTCCTTTTGCACGAGCAGAATCAATAGTTACTTCTGCAATAAAACTAAAATAACTTGTAACGTTAAAATATAAAGTTTCTGAATTTGTACCCCTGCCGTTCCCATAGAAACTATCCTAATTTCATATTTGGCTCAAGAGTAAAGTATCCTTTTGCACGAGCAGAATCAATAGTTACTCCTGCAATAAAAGTACCATAATTTGTACCGCTAAAATATAAAGTTTCAGATCTTGTACCCCTGCCGTTCCTATAGAAACTATCCTAAACTCATATTAGGCTCAAGAGTAAAGTATCCTTTTGCACGAGCAAAATCAATAGTTACTTGTACAAATTATGTTGTTTTTTATGCATAAATAACAATAGATTCTATTTATGCACAAAGTCACTTTTTTCTTAAGAATAACAGATTTGCATTTAATTGAAAGTTGTTTCAGGCAGTTTGATTAAATAAATTAGGCTTTCTTTAATGGTACAAATTCAGTCCTTTTTAATTCTGCCTTTGTATTTTTCAATGTGGTCCTGCTAGCTTAATATTAAACTAGAAGAACCATGTGTTTTTTTGTAAATAATTTATAGTACAAAAAAGAGGTAAACTCGAAACATTTTGTCAATCTTCTCGAGTAAGAGAATAATACCACCAATTGCTGTCGATGACATTAGATTAATAAAAAAATATAGGGACATCATTACCATATTTGTTGATGATGACGATAATTTAAAAAGACTGCTTCCGACATTATCATTAATTTCGTAAAATACGGTCGCCTACATATCTGGTTTTGATGCCAAAACTTTAAAAAACATGTTGTGTTTAAATTACATAGAGGTATTATACTCGGACAAAATATTGGAGAAGGTGAGTTATATGTATAATCAACACTGTTGTCTTTGAATGAAAATTCCGACAGAGTTAGCATAGGCGGCGTATTAAATACCAAATAATTATTTATTATTTATCAGGTATTTGTTAGTAAACTTTATTAAATTTGTTTGTCAACATCTTTTGTTGAACAAAGATGATGCGGGCACGGTGGTGTAGCGGTCTATCGCGCTTATATTCATTTATAGGCAAGTTTATGAGTCTGAGACTGCTGGGTTTCGAATCCCAGACCAGACCATGTGGATTTTTAATTAAATTGCATGGTTCGGTTTAGGATTTGATGTGTGGCGTATTAATAGAAATTCAATTTCTGTTGATATGACATGCAGATTAAAAAAATTCGCCATACATTACCGTCTCGATGATGGTGGGTGAGGTTTTCCGGGTTTTCCTCACCTGTAAGTCAAATGGCACCATCAATCATCTTTAAGTCGCCCCGGAGCGCCACGGCAAATAATAATAATAGCCGTCCCTTTCCCCGGACAAGCTCAGCTTTTGGGGTTAAAATTCACTCGTAAGGGGGTGAATTAGGGAGAGTATTATTATTATTATTATTATTATATAAGTTTTTGATAGTTTTCAAGAAATGAATATATTTATTCCCTAATGACTTCGTTATCTCTGTTTAATGGTTTTAAAATGTGTTTCAAGTAAATAAACGACAGACGGGTTACAGATTGAATATTGTCAGCACAGGCACAAATACAGTTGAAAACTAACTTTCGACGAAGTTAGATTTGTATCGCTTTAACTATTTACGATAATTATTTTATGTTTCATAAACACTTTTTTGTATAAGTGCTCTTTTCTGATATACGAGTAGGTGTTCATGTTTGTGCCTTACAATTTGGTAGTGGTAGTGCATATTCGAGGAGTTATATTTATTGTGTAGTATATTAGGTAGTTACTTTAAAAGTTTATTAATTATTAAAATATTGGTGTCTTTATAAATTTAATAAAAACAATTTAATAGAAGGAACTGGAACAAGAGTGTAGGAAAATACACTTACTCACTTGGGTCCCGGGACATAACGGGGCAAAGGGTAACGAGATTGCAGATAGTCAGGCAAGGAGAGGGACCTGAGACGTTCTGCGGTATTATCAGTAACACAATATTAGGGCAGTAGAAGAACCGACAACTGGAACAATCTCTTGGGGCTAAGACATGCTAAGATACTTGTGGGTGAATATAACCAGAAAAGATCGGAAGCCTGTATCTGTCTGAGCAAGAACAGGCTACGCATTGTTGGCGGACATTGCTGACTCAAAGGACACCTAAATTAACTGAAAGTAGTAGAAGATAGTGAGTGGAGATTCTGTGAGAAGGAAGATTAAACTTCCATTTACATTTTGACTAAATGTGTAGCACTCCAGAATCCAAGAGCATCAAACTTAGGAGCTTACTAAATAGAAGAGGTCGATGTTAGATTTGCACCGCTTTAACTATTTACGATAATTATTTTATGTTTTATAAACACTTTTTTGTACAAGTGCTCTTTTCTGATATACGAGTAGGTGTTCATGTTTGTGCCTTACAATTTGGTAGTGGTAGTGCATATTCGAGGAGTTATATTTATTGTGTAGTATATTAGGTAGTTACTTTAAAAGTTTGTTAAATATTAAAATATTGGTGTCTTTATAAATTTAATAAAAACAATTTAATAGTAGAATTATATTGTTACAAAAGTAATGGATTCAGAAGCGGGTCCAAGTGGAACCCAATTACCTCGGTGAAAGTCCTTATCAAAGGATGAAAAGAACATTATATGGAAAGTGTATGATGGGCTGAAACAGACACTTCCTACAAATGAAGCTGTAAACCGCAGTTCTTTTTTAATTGGAGTATTTGTTTCAACAATTGAACGTATTGTACGCGAAAAGACAAAAAAGGCTTCTAAGAAGCCCCTAAAACGCATACCCGTAATCGAAAATTGTTGAAATTGGACAATAACCAAAAACAAATCATTTGAAGAACTGTACAATCTTTTTTTTCGAAAACAAAGCCCCAACACTTAAAGTTGTTCTTACGAAATTAAGAGAAAACGAAGAAATTCCATTAATGAGCCGTGAAACTTTACGAAAAATTTCATGGGGCCTAAAATTTCGTTTTGTCAAAAGGTGTAGGAAATCAATTTTAATTGAGTGGTCAGATATAGTGTCCTGGCGACGGCGTTATTTACGAAATATCAAAGAGTTTAGAGCCGCTATTGAAAAAAACCGGAGACTACCACGAGGATATGAATGCGGAATGCTTTGAAAAATGGTTTACTGAAGTATTACAGCATGTAGAACGAAATTCAGTTATTGTACTAGATAAAGCTTCTTATCACAGTCGACGAGTTGAACGCATTCCAATAATGTCCAGTAGGAAAGCGGATATGCAAACCTGGCTGCGGGATAAAGCAATAACATTTACTGAGGAGATGCTTAAAGTGGAATTAATGGACCTAATAAAGGAATACCGCCATAAATATATTCAATATGTTGTCGATACAATGGCTCGTGATCGTGGTATTACGGTATTAAGACTTCCCCTTCATCACTGCGAATTCAATCTTATTGAACTTATTTGGGCGCAAGTGAAAGGGTTTGTAGCTCGAGAAAATAAAACTTTTAAAATAGCCGACGTTCAAAGTTTATTAAAAACCGGTTTAGAACGTATAAAACCTGAAGAATAGCAGAATGCTATTTCCCAAGTAATTAAGTAAGAAAATAATATGTGGCGCTTAAACGGTATGATTGAAACGGTAGTTGAACCTTTAGTCATAACTTTAAGTTCTGACGATAAAGACGATTCCAGTGATAGTTCTGCAGAATCAATGGATTACGAAACTTCATGGATTTAGAATTCAAGTAAGTGATATTAATTTACATATTTTTATAATAAACAAAATACAATTATAAACATAGATGAATTATTATAACAAAAATAGATAACCAACCTACTTTCATCTAGTAATATTCACAAATAACCATTTAATTTGCCAATATAGTATTTCTGCGATACTGGAAGAGTGCATTTTGATATGATAACGATACCTTTTGCAGTTTTAAGGCGCACCTTCTTCAATATTTTGTTCTAGTATATTACCCCATTTAATTTTCCAATAGTGTTTCTACGCCACTGGCATAATATTTACATATTTCCGCATTTAATTTGCCAATAGTTTTTATACGCTACTGGCGTAATTCATGTTGGCAATAAACATGCATTTATGACTAGTTGGCAGGTGATTCCGATAACTTCTGCAGTTTTAAGCGCGTGATTCCATTCATTATGCTCTGGTATAGTATGGCTGTTGTACGTGAACAGGAAGGAATCACCTTCTTCAATATTTTGTCCAAGTATAGTTTGTTTTAATAGTACTAAGAGAGACGACCTTGAGTTCTTCAATATAATGCATCAGACGTTGTTCCTTATCAATAACATGATGCTTTTGTGACCTACCGCGCCCAGGTACCTTAAAAATTTATTAATTCCATTTATTAAATATAATATTGCATTCTTATTAAATTCAAAATCCTTCATTTATCGAAAAATGTCCAAGATAATCAAATATTATTTACGACACCTAATAAATAATATCTATAACCACGTCCGTAAAAGATCCAAATTTCGTGCACGTGTCTGAGAACCTAAACCAAGAAACCACCATAAAACATATTTCTTTTCTTGAAGTAATTATCATTAAAACACTTAACTCGCTTATCTTTCTAGTTTCGATGTTAAGACCGATTTCGACAATATTTCGTTACATAAAGCTTTCAAGGCAAGTTATAAATCAGCCACCACCTTTGCACCCACAGTTGTATTTCTCTGGGAACTATGACACAGAGAGACGTCACAAAAAGCCATTAAACTTAGTATAAGAAGTCTAAATCAAAGGAGCTCGGATTCATTCATTTTTTATTATTTGATGTGTAAGTATTCATTTTATTATTTTACATTCAAGCAATTAGTTATTATCTGTACCTAGTTATATAGTCAGTACAATACCTCGTATCCCCGAAAATGTCAACGTCTTGACGCCCAACGTCCTTTCGTCCTACTCCCTACGTCTCTGAGTATTTCCTACCTTACATTCATTCCGACGCCCAACGTTCCATCGCTCTACTTCTCGATGCTTGCCGCTCCTAAATATTTCCTTTATAATACCCTTGTCGACACCCTTCGTCATGTCCCGCATTACCTAAATATGTATACCGTATATCTGTCCCAATGCCATCGTTCTTACTTTTATGTACGATGGTAATGCAGTACCGTATTAAATACCTTCCTCTCCACCACGACGCTAGGCGCCCCGACGCACGGTGACGCTCAACGCTGCGACGTACCTAAATCAACGCCTTCACAACGCTAGATAAAATTAGTACATAATCTAATGTCTGTACTTTCAATGGTGAGTCAAAAGATTTATGTAAAATTGGAATAATATATTTTTTAATGTATATTTAAACAATAAATAATTCTAATTGTTATTGTAAATTCTTTTGTTTATAATATTATAAATTTAGGTGATAATGAGAGTTTTCTCATTATCTTTGTTTAAAGAGATTCCTGAAAACTATCTTGTGGTATTAATTACAAAATTTATCTTTGAAATCTATTCATGAAATCTATTCATGTCTACACTAAGGACACTCATTTCAGTCAGAGTTAATATTAACATTGATATTGATTTTTTTATTATGCACTCACTGCACTCATTAGATGGGATAGATATAGAATGTAAAAAGTCACATATCTGCACAACAAACTTCTCTGGAAAATAAATAAGAAGGAAGTAGTAAATAAGGCCCTAACAGCCCTAATGGTATGCAGAAACATTGCGGGTAAAAGATGGGAATGTAACCTGAACACACTGCGATGGAATTTTACAACAATAGTGAGACCAATCTCACTTATGGGGCCGTAGCCTGGAGTAACAGAACTAGTTTATGTACTAGGAGAGCTTATATTTTAAAAGTACAAAGACTAGCCCATATTTGGAAATGGTATCCCTCACCCCTCTACATCTAATGATAAAGATCGAAGCAAGAAGGACACGATATAGAATGATGAGGAACGGGGTAATCAGACGAAAGTCTGTTATTTTCAGGACTGAAGAAACTTGATATATGCTCCAGGACGAAATGAGAAAGAAGTACAGTTTTGTGAAAAACTTCAAAACTACAGAGCATGCAACAGGCATGCAACCAAAAGACATGTTATTCAGTGGTATAAGGATAGTTCCAAAACCATAGAAGGAACTGAAATAAGAGTGTAGGAAAATACACTCACTCACTTGGACCCCGGGACATAACGGGGTAAAGGGTAACGAGATTGCAGATAGTCTCGCAAGGAGAGGGGCCTGAGACGTTCTGAGGTATTATCAGTAACACAATATTAGGGCAGTAGAAGAACCGACAACTGGAACAATCTCTTGGGGCTAAGACATACTAAGATACTTCTGGGTAAATATAAACAGAAAAGATCGGAAGCCTGTATCTGTCTGAGCAAGAACAGGCTACGCATTGTTGGCGGACATTGCTGACTCAAAGGACACCTTAATTAACTGAGAGTAGTAGAAGATAGTGAGTGGAGATTCTGTGAGAAGGAAGATGAAACTTCCATTTACATTTTGACTAAATGTGTAGCACTCCAGAATCCAAGAGCATCAAACTTAGGAGCTTACTAAATAGAAGAGGTCGATGTATCTAACTTGAAGCCACTCCAAATCCTACACTTCCTTAAGAAGATAGGATTGGAAGGGTCTTTATAGGTATAGAAACTTTCCCAGATGCATTAGCGATAGTAAGGGACACAATAGATCTTTTAGGTTGTAGTGCATTAATATTCGATACCCAAACCAACCTAACTAGCCCATTATACTTAATAATAATAATAATAATAAATAAACTTTAATTACCAATTTTCAAAAAAAAAATAAAATTACAATCCGAAGAGCATAACAATTATTGGTGAAAAGGTGCAAGATCAGTATGAAACTGTTCTTCCTCTTGAACCTAGGAATAATAATATTAAAAAAAATAATAATAACAATAATAATAAAAAAAGAAAAGATAAAAACAATACAAAGTCAGTATTTGTATATAAGAAAAAAAAAACTCATGACAATACAAATATAAAAGTGAAAAAGAAAAACAATCCAGTTAATATAAGGTTACTATTACAATAAAATAAAGTCTTATGCTATGTTGGAACATTGTTTTGAAAATAAGTGTTATTTAACGTGTTTACTAAAATTAGGTAGTGCCATATGTTTAAGTGTCGATGGTAATTCATTATATAATTTCACAAGAAAGTAAGAGAACGAATTCTGAAATTTTGTTGTATGATGTTGGGGAATTTCAATATTATATTTATGTCGGAGGTTTACATTATGTGCATCAACTATGAATAATAATTTTTCGGATAGATATACTGGTTCTTTATTAATCAAAATATTATGCAAGAGACAGAGGCCATGAAGTTTCATTCGATTGTTCATATTTAACCATTTTAGCAAACGAAGTGTATGCGATATTCGATCGAATTTTCGAATACTAAAAATTAGTCTTAGGCACGAGTTCTGCAGTTTTTGAACTCTGAATTGGTCGCGTTGAGTTAGACATGGCCCATACACATAATCACAATGGTTGGCATGACTTAAGACAAGACTATCACATATTTGAGTTTTCAAATCCTTACTTAAAATTTCCTTGTTTGCGTAAAGGATTCTCAGTTTCGCGTAAGCCATTTGTAAGATGTGGGACACGTGATTGGTAAAACTCAGATTAGTATCCATGATTAAACCCAAATTCCTAAACTTCTCCGAAATAGCAATTTGGTTACCGCCAATTAAAATATTAATATCCTCTATATTTAAAGAACCAAATAGCATAACGGAAGATTTCAAGGAATTTATTTATTTATTTATCATTAAATCATGTTTGCTTGAAAAGATAACTAGTGAATCCAGATCTTGGTTAATTTTTCTTTCAGCTTGCGCTATTTTATTAGAATCGAAGAAATGGTATAACTGTGTATCATCCGCGTATAAGTGTACATTTAAAAATGTTAATATTGATGTAAGATGGCTCGTATAAATTGTGTAAAGTATTGGTCTAAGGATTGACCTCTGAGCAACACCCCTCTTCACCACTCCCAATTTAGATTTTATGCCGTTTAATACTACTCTTTGGCATCTGCCATCTAGGTAATATTGAAAAAAATTAATAGCAGGACGTCCGAGACCGATAAAATGAAGTATAGATAGAAGTAGTCTATGATTTAATGTACCAAAAGCATTACTATAGTCTAGGAGAATTAGAACACCTGACTTCTTCTTATCTAAATTTCTAAAAATGTCATCTGATATGTTCAGAAGTGCTGTGCCGCAACTATATCCGGGCCTGAATCATGATTGTATCATAGGAAGAAGGTTGTAGGTTTGCAGGTGAATTCGTAATTGTGATTCAATTATTCTTTCTAGAATCTTGGAAATTGTAGGAAGAATCGTTATGGGACTTAGATCATTTAGACTGGACGGAGATTTACACTTTGGTATTGGAAAAACCTGACCTACTTTCCATTTTTAAGGATATATAGAATTAAACAGAAATTTACAATGTGGGTATTGTAGGGAATAATAAATGGACATATCATACTCAACAAATTTATATTAATATTATCAGTTCCGGTAGCAAGAGTATTAATTTTGAGAATAAAACTGGCTACTACCTCTTCAGAAACTATATTAAAATTAAAATAATTAATACTGGGACTTTCAGATTATTACTGTAAAACAATATTAATTCATTATCTGGTTCTTTACTGTTACCTGTAATCCTAAGAGAATGATTATTGATCTGATCGGCGTCAGTATCTAAGTTTATTTTATTTTATTGCCAATCTACTTGTGACATAAGACTTGTGAATGCTCCTGAAGGGGTATTTAAAGTAGGTACATAAAAGTAAATACTTGTAATATTTTTTAATCAATAACTATAATATTTTTGTTCAATTTTTTTATTACTACTATTATTTACTCGATTATTAATTAATATTATTATTAATATATTGCCATATGACGTGTGTTCAAACAAATTTGACTAGTCATTTGAAGTTTTATGGACAAGTCAAATTTTATTTTTTATATTTCCGAGTTATATAAATGAACTAAGAATTATAACGATAAAATATAAACCGTTAATTTCAATCATTATATTAACGTAAAATAAATAACGTTTAACCCTTACAGACCGTCTGGCTACAATTGTGACTTACTTATAATTTAGGTACATAAGGTTCAGAATATGCTTAGAAGCTATTGAGACCGGCGTCGTTCGCTTGTGAAAGGTGTATTTAAGTGCATGTTTACCGCCGCAATCGTCAGTAAGCTTTTGTTTTGGGTTGACATACTAATTATTGTTTACATTTTCGAATAACTTATCATGAAACTGTCAAATGTTTTTTCCTTGAAAATGGTGCATCCTAGCGAGATGCAACAAAAGTAACTTTATTGTAAAGAAATCATGGGTTTTGGCCATAATTACCCTCGATTTGATATTTATTATGTATTGTCTACATAATAGATCAATTTGAATATTTGACTTCCTATTTTCAAATTCTGGGAATTGCGTATTAACAGGTATACAAAATACCTATTAAGAAATAGAGGACTTATTTAAGTACCAATTTACCAATATTATTATTAAATTAAATATATTAAATACATAATAAATATTTATTAATGTAATCATTGATTGCCAAGCTCTTGTCTACGCAATGGATTCAACTTGAATATTTGAAATTGTAGTATCAATGGTAAAAGCTTATTTTTCAATCTAGGTGATCGCTATGGTTACGATAGTTTCGACGTTTCAGAAATAGAAAAATCGGCATATTTATTTTGGGGAACTTATGGAACAATTATTCAAACCTTCATAATTGTGGGCAATCTGTTATATGTTAAACGGTAATCAGATGGTTTTAAAAGCAAAATTTTTTTTGATGAAATAGGTAAATATTTTAAAAATTAATTTTAAAAGAAACTGTTGATTCGCAATACTATTAACAAATGTTTGTTTCTAAAACAATTGTTCTTCAGTTAATTCAGTATTTGCATTTGCAATTTACAATTTTTTTATTAAATGTTATAAATTATGAAAACCTTCTCGTTATTATGAATGTATAATTCTGATTGTAGATAACTATATGCTCGTGGAATTATTGCACTAGCCGCCAACGCTTCTAACGCTTCTTACTACTTGTTATGTATGCGACTGTTATAAAATAAATGCTATATTATCACACTCACCGATAATTTTTTAGAGGAATTTGAAATCCTTCATTTGCTTCTTTTTCCATAAATTTAGTAATATTATATATAATTTCTCTTGTTTGACTATTAAGGGACTTCCCTTTTAATCCGATTCTCTTTGGAGCCATTACAACAACAAAAACACAATACTTATATGTAAATATAAATCACAAGGCACTATAATTATATAAAATTGTCACTTTTCGCACTCTATTCACTTCTATTCACTTTGTATATACTCGACCCAAGTTAAGCCACTGAATGACTAAGTTTTGCTTCACCGAGCGTCGTTGCTAGGCAACAGCCAGTGCGCAACTTTTGCCGTCGCCATGTTGTGTACCAAACTCATCTTGGCCCGGCTCTACATTTGTATGATCCATTAGCGTGGTACATGCAGGGATTCGGGTCACAGATTAATTTCTCCGTTGCACATCTTTCTTTTTCTTTATAAACTTTATTTACACATCAAAATCAGGTATATGTACAACATAAAAATAAAACAAAAACACAATTCCCGAATCGGGTCTTGAGTCGGCGTGGCAGCATCCTGCCTGGCCTATGGTGAAGATTTTCACCCGTTTTACTTTCTGTAGCTGAAAATAAAGGTTAGGCTAAACATAGCAGCCCTCACTCCTTGCCAGGGAGGCATTATTGAGGGGTTGTGGTGTAGTTTTCGTCAGTAAATATCATAGTTTAGAGATTTGTCGGGATTTAGTTTGGTCTGTGTCCCCTGAAAAAGCTAGGAAAAAACAGGGTTGTCATCATTGTACGTTAATCTTTCGATAGTCTTCGTTATTGTCACAATTCACAGGACTACCGAGCTATAAAACCTCCCGAGAGCGTTAAAGTCGAGACAGGAATCGTCTCGGCTGTGGCGCTGTCAGTCGGCTCTACCGTTCAGTCGTCCGTCTGACTAGATCTCGCAAGTATCTACATCGAGTGAATTGCTGTTTAGTACGTTATGCACAGTGGAGGGTCCTGTTATTGTCGTCGGTATATGCTCAAACATTTGTGAAGACAGCCGTGCTTTCTACGCACGCCGTCTTCCCGATGTATGTTGATGATGCTATCCCTCAACTCATCGGGGAGGCATCGCGCGTAGAAGTTTTCGGCTGTTGAAGTAATAAAGTCCTTCATGTATGGCATATTTGTAGTAGCGTGCATGTCTCGTATTCTAGCGTAGCGATCGCACCCCAGAATTAGCCTCAGACATCTGTTTTGAGCGTTTTGTAACTTATTATGGTGAATTTGTGCCATGGAGCAAAAAACTGGACAGCCATAAGTCAGTATCGGTCTGAAGACTGATTTATATAGTAAAATCTTGTTAGACAGTGTAACTCCGCTGCGTCTATTCATAAGGGGGTAAAGAGTCCTCAGAATACCGCAGTTTTTCGTCACCCTGTCCACAATATGTTGACGAAACGTTAATCCCCTATCCAGATAGAATCCTAAGTATTTAATATGTGGTTTGGCTATGATTGGTTTATTTTGGACTCGAAGGGGCGTGTCTATGCCTTCGGTCCGCCTCTTTGTGATGAGAATAGTTTCAGTTTTCAATGGATTTATTTTCATTTTATTGTTGTCTAGATAGGTGATTAACGGTCCGTTTATACGACTGTCCAGCTTCCTGGTGGCTGTTTGTGCTGATGAATGGCTGGAAAATAAACAGATATCGTCGGCATACAACGCCGTTTGTACACCATTATCACCCATGGGTATGTCACAGGTCATAATCGTGTACAAATGCGGCGAAAGTACTGAGCCCTGGGGCACTCCCGCCTGCGCTAGGAATGGTCCTGTTATTGTGGAGTTTATCTTAATGCAAAATTGTCTGTCCGTTAAGTATGAGTGTATTATTTTTACAATATGCACGGGGAAGTCATTCACAAGCATTTTGTGTATTAGCCCACGAGTCCACACGGTGTCAAAGGCCTTCTGACAGTCCAAGGTTACTAGAACCGTTTAAAGGTCGTTGTTGAACCCTTCTTTCGCATGATGTGCTATACGTAATATCTGTGAAATAGTGCTATGCCCCTCTCTGAAACCGTGCTGTTCCCGTGGGATAATTTGTAAACGTTGTTCTGTCTGCTTAAGTCGAATCAAAATTACAGTGTCCGTTATTTTAGCGATTGTATTCAGTAAGGAAATGGGGCGGTAACTATCGATCTTATTGGCCGGTTTGCCTGCTTTAAGAATTGGTAAGATATTTGCCATTTTCAAGCCACAGGGATAGTATTGTAGCCTGAAAATGGCATTTATTAAATGGTGGAGCTGCACGACAGCTTTTCTACTTAAATTCTTAAGTAAAATGTTACTGATGTTGTCCGGTCCCGGGGCTTTTCTATTTTTGAGACTCTTAATTACTCCACACACCTCTTTTGGGGAGGTAAAAAAGGAATGTGGCACTACTTGTGGTTCCGACTGCTGCAGCGCATTTACTGCAAGTTCAATGCGTTGTTGTTCAGGAGTGTTTACGTTATCGTTGATGAAGTTAGACTGAAAGTATTCACCGAAGGCTTGGCCTTTGTCCTTGTCGGTGTTAAGTATGTTCGATCCTTGTTTCATTGTGGGAAGCAGTAGGTTCGGTTTTTTAAACCTTTTCACCACTTTCCACAATGAATTGTCTTGTGGTTTGAGCTCAGATAGGGTGGTTTTCCATTTTTTATTTCTGTATTCTTTAATCATTGTATTGATGGTCTTGGCTATGCTATAGAGTAGTACCCTATCTTCGCTCTGTCGGTGTTGTTGCCATCTCTTTCTGATTGTATTTTTACTATTAATCATGTCTGTTATTTCTATAGGCAATATGTCGTTGTCTTGTTTTTGTGTTTTAAGTGTAGTTGTAGCGTCTCTAGCTTTTTGTATGGCGTTAATAAAGTTGTTTGTCTCAATTTCAATTAATTCTTTGGTGTTTATATTATTATTTATTTTTATTGTTTTGTCAATTTCTGTTCTATAGTCTGCCCAATTTGTTGTTTTATAGTCGTAGTATTGCCTATATTGTCGGGGGATTTTTTGTGTTGTCCAGATCTCTAAGTACACTGGATCGTGGTCTGAGCTAAGGGTGCTAATGGTTTTCATATTGCGAATGTCAGGGATGTTTTTCGATAGAGCTATATCCAGTGGTACTTGGGGTATGTGTCGCGCATGAAGGGAAAAATGTCGGTTCGTCTGTATAATGTATTATGTGACCGTTGACTTCGGCGAAATCTCTCAGTAGCAGTCCACTGGGGTTGGGGGCTACACAATTAGCGTCCCATTCCGGATGTTTAGCATTAAGGTCCCCTGCAAGTAAAACCCTGTTTCCTTTCGACATCAGTGTGTGCAGATCTCTACCTAACAAATTTTTACTAGGGGTGTGATATGCACCTATAATGATTGTTATTTACTTCAATTATGATGTTCTCTAGTTTGGGTGAAACGTGTGCCCTTCTCAATTGTTTAAAAATGATGTCTTTCTTTATTAAGATAGCTACCCCTCCCATACCTTGTCTTTGTTGTAAGGTATGTCTGTCTTGTCTAATTACTATAAAATCTCGTATTTTTACTTTGTTCGTAGGTTTTAGGAATGTCTCGGTCAATATTATGATGTCAAATTTATGCTTGTGAATGAAATTGCTTACAAGACCGATCTTGTTTAGCAGCCCGCGCACATTATAAAAACAAATTCTCAGTTTGTCTCTATTTACGTTGTTGAATTAGTTCCTAATGTTGAATTTATCTAATTTTGTCATGAAGTTATTAAAAGTCATTAAGTATTGGGCTGGGTCGTTATTACACTTACGGAGTTGGGCATTTAGCTCTCTGACAGCACGAGTGAGCTCTGCTATGTTTACCATACTATTAAGCTCCTTTAATTCCTGATTTAGGGCGAATATGTCGTCCATTGTGCCTTCTTGTTGATTAGGGGTTGGTGGTTGTCTTCTGGGTTGCTGTGTTTGGGCGTTTTGTGAGCTTTGCCTGCTTGTGGTGGGTAAAGCAGGAAAATCTTCTTTTTTTTGATTGGGGTTAGTCTTATTCCAGACATTGGATGTAGGAAGGGGAGCAGGGATGTATTTTCGGGTGGGTGCTTGTGTGAGCCTCCTCTCTTCGAGTCTGCTGGCTCGTTCAGTGTACGATTTACACTGGGTAAAGTTGGCCGGGTGGTCACCCAGACAATTCGCACATGTCGCTGGGGTTTCCCTCGTTTTTATGCATGTGCGGGTAAGGTGGTCTCCGGCGCACTTGAGACATTTAGGCGGTCTGCCGCAGTTCGAGGTGGCATGTCCCCATGCTTGGCAACGATGGCATTGTATTATGCTTCTTTGGGACTTTCTTAATTCCCATATTATACGGGTGTTCTCGACTACCCTTACGTTTTTGTTGAGGTAGTCGAGCGTAATGGCTGGGTCAGTCACTACTAAAAATAGTGGTCGGTATTTTGTAGTCATTTTAAATATTTCCTTGGGTTTGATTTCATATGAAGCTATGAGATCTTCTTCTATAGCCTCTATTTCTGTCCCGTCGGCCAGGCCTCTCAGGACGAAGGCGTGAGTTTTGTCTGACTTATTGGTGTAGGTGTGGTGGGAGATTTGTGCCTGCTTGATGCTGCCTAATAGTGCCTCGTAATCCTCCAGGGTTTCTGTGAATATTACAGTCGTGGCATTTGTATATTTTACTGTATATTTCCCTTGTATTATGGCCTTTAGATCTTTTGTAAGGGTTGCATGGTTTTCTGTGCGTCCGTCTACAACTATAGGGGGTATAGAATTTTTCTTGACAGTTTTTTGTGTCTCTTTGTCTTTTTGAGCTGATTTATTGGCTGATTTACCTTTAGCAAAAAACAAAAACATAATATTTATATGTAAATATAAATCACAAGGCACTATAATTATTTAAAATTGTCACTTTTCGCACTCTATTCACTTTGTATATACTCGACCCAAGTTACGCCACTGAATGACTAAGTTTTGCTTCACCGAGCGTCGTTGCTAGGCAACAGCCAGTGCGCAACTTTTGCCGTCGCCATGTTGTGTACCAAACTCATCTTGGCCCGGCTCTACATTTGTATGATCCATTAGCGTGGTACATGCAGGGATTCGGGTCACAGATTAATTTCTCCGTTGCACATGGTGTTCCATCGAACTTGCATACATTTACTATTCTAGGAAATATTCCATATACATAACATTTTTCTAGTAAAAATTTAGCTTCTTCTTCACCTCTTACGTAGATGCAATCTGCATGATATAATAGATGTGATTTCAATATTAAATTTAACTTGGAATAATCTACATCTCCAGATGAATATTTGATCCCATGAGTATGTTTCTCAACGTATCTAACGTTAATTTTATCATTATCATTTAGGTTTGAGTAAGGTATCGGTGAAGTAAAGAGAGTGTGATATTGTTTATAACCAATTTCAATACTTATCTCCTTAGGATAGAAAATACTATTGACGTAGAAGCCCTGAATGTCAACGAATGCGATCCTCATGATTATAGAAATGAAACTGAGGATAAAAACGAATATGGAGTTATATAATACTCTTAACTACCTCTGTAAGAGGATAATATTCCATTAAACGATCATGAATTATGATGCAATATGCTTTTGTATTAGCAGGGAATCCTGTACATGCTTCTTTTTCTAATTTTACGTCAACCGTAAAATATTTCATGGTCTCTTCCTGTTTTGAGCAATCAATCACAAAAAATGTATACTTTTTGAAGGCATTATAGTTCAAAACAGCAGTTTTCTTTGAACCATTTGAATAATTAGGAAAAAATTCTGTGTAGTTGAAGTGAGCTATAGCGTAATCATCTAGATTGAAGTCCAACAGCATTCTTTACTTCACCGATACCTTACTCAAACCTAAATGATCGTGATAGAATTAACGTCAGATACGTTGAGAAACATACTCATGGAATCAAATATTCATCTGGAGATGTAGATTAAATTTAATATTGGAATCAGATCTATTATATCATGCAGATTGCATCTACGTAAGAGGTGAAGAAAAAGCTAAATCTATACTAGAAAAATATTATGTATATGGAATATTTCCTAGAATAGTAAATCTATGCAAGTTCGATGGAACACCATGTGCAACGGAGAAACTAATCTGTGACCCGAATCCCTGCATGTACCACGCTAATGGATCATACAAATGTACTCAGAAGAACATCGAAAGTCTACGTCAGTGGTTTCTTCATACTGTATTACCATTGTAATTTTTATTAATAATAAATATAATACATTGAAAATGATTTTTTTTTGTTAAAACACTATCAATTTCAAATATTTATTTTTCTTTTACCAGAAGAGTAACATTTTTTATTTATAACTTTTACAATAATTTTCAATATTATAATCAAAGTAGATGATAATGTTATACAATTAATTGTATATAATTTTGAATATTCATTGATAGGTATATCACTCAATTTAATTTCCAATAAAGGAGATGGAGTTTCTACAGTCTGCCAATTTTCAAATTCTCCTTCAGTACCGTCATCAAAAATTAATTTTAATTTGTAGCTCTTTGTCTCATAGATTGGTATGGAAAACGTATCTAGCTTCATATCATTTACCAATGAGTAATTCATCGTTTTCCATTCCGTTCGGTGACATCAACGTCCTCCGAAACATATCGCCATCTCTTGCACGCCATTTGGTATGTTTGTATACAGTATATTGTTTAATATGGTTGTAAGTAGCACAAAATTAGCTTTCAATAAAGTCATATTTTCGTAGGTTGAACTCTTCTAAGAGGATACTGATTGGGATAATGTCTCTCAAAGGCTTTACCCCAAATATTAAGTACTGTTAGATCTCTATAAAATTTAATGTCTCTACTTAGCCCCCGAATTTGTCTTTCAAACTTATCAATTTTACGACTGTTCTCTTCACTAAACATCTCAATACTGAATAACGATCGAATATGTTTTAATTTAAATAAAAAAAAAGTCAAATGTAGGATTCGAACCTACGCCTCCTTTCGGAGATCTGATCTTAAATCAGACGCCTTAGACCTTTCGGCTAACCTGACTCCTTTATAAAAGAACATTATTAGTAATTATATACGATGCAAACTAGAAAACATGTTGTTGCGCATGATTTTTCAATATCATATCAGCATCTATGTCAAGTATCCTTCATAATCCTTCATCCTATTCGAATCGGACTAATAGTAGCGGAGATATTAAGTAGTGCCTTTTTTTGTTTTCGTTTACCTCATATATTTTACGTTTACCTATACTCGTTAACGTGAACGATGACCGCCATCTTGGATCGCTTAGCCAAGTCGCAAACCACCTATCCAAGTTTCAATTCTCAACACTGACCGGTGGCGCCATCTTGCGGCGACTTTTGAACTAACGTTCCCGTACGAACGTTGTTCATCTACTTTAATTCTATATGCATTTCAATGATTTTATCGTCAAATAGCATATTTATTTATTGTCAGCGACTTGTATGTTCATATTGCTTAAAAGTTATTAAGTATTCAAAAAATGGGTTAGTTTGTCTTTCATTGTCTTTTAATTTTTACATTATTACTAGGTTGTAAGTTTAATCAAATTTTTATAAGTCAACTTGCCCCTCTTTTATATAAAATTTTAATGATATTGTATATATTGATTTTAAAACCAAAGGTTTTATTTTTAACTGTTTTCTTTTCGAAACTGGTGACGTAATGAATTTTTTGTAACTATTTTAATAATGTTCAACACTGTGCAACTGGTTCCGTAAAGTAGATCATTTTGAAACTTGTTGCGATTTCACAAAATGTCACTTTATAAGTCAAAATTAGAAAAAACGTTTCACAGTGATACTTTTGCTACTATATTTATATAAGTCTTCTACTACTACAACACTGTGGTAAAATTTTCTAGTCACATTTTTATCTGGAAATTTTGTTGGAAACATTTTAGCGTTTTTGGTCGTTGGATAAAATGAATATTTAGGTCAATTCGAAATGACATCTACAAATCTGCGACAACGAGAAAAAGGAATTTTTCGTATACTTTCTCGGACGCAATCTCATCATATTCAAGGCGTATACGCCAGATGGGATATTTTCTTCCGATTGATGTTGTTCTGGTACGGTTCACTTCATTTTTCTCTCGGTCAGATTTATTTTTCCCAAACCCAGCTACGATATTGTTAAAAAAATATAAATTGATGCATTATTTACAGTTTTTTAGTTTGGAAAATAGTAGCGGAGTTAAAAGGCCGTCAAATATTTTCCGACGAAGAAAAATGAAAAAGTTTACGGCCTATTTTTAACCTGCTTGAGTGTATGTAGATTGTGAAGTTTTATAATACTTAATCATAAGAAAAGATTTTTTATAAATTCAGCTGCTGCTATTATAACAATAAAAAGGCAAATCGATTCTAGTAAAATATGTTTTCAAGTACACAACAGGGTTGTGGCCAGATCTCAGGATTTCCTGAAAATATTCATTTAGATCCTATACAGAGTGTCCCAGCTTTTATTAGACAGGTTGTAACTTTTATAATAATTATCAGTATTTAAACCAAATTTGTACTATTTTAATTTTCAGATAAGATACATAATAAGTGTAACCTCCAAATTACACTAGTAAACAAAAATATACTTGTTTTTTGTGACATGAACAAAACAAATTGTTTATTATGTAAAAATTGGCACAAAAGCAGAAAATAGCTACAGATTTCTTCTATGACCTAAAGTTTTTTTGTTATGGGGTATTTTTATTTTTTAAGGAAACAGCGATAGATATATTTTTGTTATATTATGTTACTGTGCAAGCAAACTGGCACTCCACTTGCCTTGGTACCGTTTCTCCATAGCAGAAATATCTTAGTGGAACCGTTCCCCATGTTCGTCACTTACCCCCCTAAATTTTCGGGGAAGAAATTTAGATGGGAGTCTAGAAAGTGAATTTTAAGGGACATGTTACAACCCATTTCTTTATAGGCAGTAAGTAGTTCAGTCACAAGATCTTTATAATTGTCAGCTTTCACATTTCCAAGAAAATTTGCAACAACGCTTTTAAAAGCACTCCGGGCTCGTAGTTCAGTTTCATTGAGCATTTCCTCTAATGTTTTCTTTCATTACTTCTCTTATTTGCGGACCCACAAATATGCCTTCCTTAATTTTTGCTTCACTGATTCTTGGACATTTTTGTTTTAGATACAAGAACCCTCTTCCATTTCTGTCCATTGCCTTAACAAAAATCTTCATTAAAACCAATTTAATATGCAAAGGTGGTAGTAATACCTTTTTGGGATCAACTAGAGGTTCATTTGTGTAATGTATTAAATAAACTGTATTATTATATATGGACATTACTCTATACAATTAATTTCTATTCTGGTATCTTGTATATCTTGTACTGTTTTTTACTGTATGGCGATAACGCCGGCTTCAATGTGGAATCACGGAATAAAGGCACTTTCAATTCAGCATTCAATTGAGTTTTATTATAACTAAGAAGTACGGGAAAAATAATAAAATAATTGTAGTCCTTAAGGAAACTAGGGATATTACACTGGCGCAGTCAGTAATAAGAAGTTTAAATTAAATTAAATTAACCAAGTGAGGTGATAAATTAAATAACAATTTAATTAAAAGTGGTAAAAATGTCAGTGGGCAAATTGGAACCCTTTAAATTAGGCGAAGGTAATTGGACTTCGTATGCGACACGCATAGAACAATACTTCAAAGTTAAGAAAATATGAAGACAGCAGTGTTAATAACTGCAGTGGGAGATGAAACTTTTGAGCTCATGGAAAGTCTATGCAGTCCGCAAAACCGGCAAGATCAGACATTTGCAAATCTGACCAAAGTTGTAAGGGAGCATTTACAACCAATACCGTCAGAAATCGCCGAACGTTACAAATTTCGACAGAGAAAGCAAGAAGAAGGTGAGAAAATCTCTACCTACGTGGCAGCATTAAAACAACTTTCCAAACACTGCAAATTTGGATAATCCCTGGAAACCCAGCTCAGGGATCAGTTAGTTTTCGGATTAAAAAATGAAATTATCCGGCAACGATTGTTTCAAGAAAAAACACTATCATACATTAATGCTTTGGAGATAGCAGTTAACATGGAATCAGCAGAAATAAATTCCGATCTAATTGGAGAATCAAACAAAATAAATTTGGTAAGGAAGTCACACCATAAATTCCATTCGCGTTGGCAGGCGCCATCTTGTTCAAATAGCAACAATGGAAACCAGCGGTGCCCCCATTGTGGAAATCGATCAGCAGTCTGTTTCTTCAAAGATGCTTCGTGCAACACCTGTGGTAAGAAAGAACACACCAGCACCGTATGTAAGGAAAAAAGTGGAAAACATTTTTTAACCCTCTACTGCATGATTTATTTTATATGCTGAAAAAAAATTATCTAAATATGTGGAAACGTCTTTATTACCTCTATTTAAGGGAATAATGTAAAAAAAACACATTTTTTGTTAATATAGTAAAAAAAAAATATAAAGCCATATATGGCTTCGTATGCATAAAAACAATAAATGCTGTTTTAAGCTTCAGCCATATATGGCTTTCCATACAACATAATTATAAATGAAAGTTCAAAAAACAATTTCTGTCTTTGTTGAGGCAAAGAAACGTGTTGCATTTTCTACATGAAATGAATGATCGGAATTTACAATTGTTTTGACACAACATTCTTGATTCGTTCCATATAGGAAGATGTCCTACAGAATCTACCCGCACTGCATTTAGTGGAAAATCTTGTCTCCTTCGTGAACATTTTCTAACTTTTTTGGCTCGCGATATATCAGCATTTGTAGGTGTGTGCCAACACGTCCATTTGTAGGTGTGCCAGTACGACTTGAACTCGGATTTACCAAAGTGGATGGTCGCCCTTTTTTTTCCTGTACACCTTTGCCCACTTTACAAAGGTGTTCGGCTACACATTGCTTGAAGTCAAATAACGGTAAATATTCTCCAGTTTTGCGTCGCCACAAAATCCAGGCGTTTACAATACTCATGTCCAATAGATGAAAAAAAATTCTCATGTACCATCTTTTGGAACGCAGTTTAATTCTGTACAAACCTAACATCGAGTCTAGTAAATCGACACCTTCCATGTATTTATTATAAATATCAATCGCCTTAGGACAACGGATGGTTATGTACTCCTTATCTTTTCTAGAATACCGTTCCTTTGTAGTTTCTGGACAGCTGCCAACAAAAGTAGATAACATAGTGACTAATTTGTTGTCGAACCAAGCAACACAGGAAACGTCAACCTCATCTATAATTGCAGTTTTTTCTATCATGCTTCCTCTACCTTTTGCTTTCATTTCCTTCTCCGAGGGCATTATACAGTCAGTTACACGACCTGGTCTTGCGGTGCCCAAAGATAACAAACCAATTTTCGACAGATGAACTTGTAGCATTGGACTATTGAACCAATTGTCGAAAAATATTTTGTGGTCCTTATTTCGTGGTACAGCAGAAGTAAGTCGTGTTACTACATTTCCACTCGCTCCCAAGTCAGGTGCTCCATCTGGAAACGTATTACTTTGCTCTCCGGCGAAAATTACAAAGTCATAGCTGAATCCAGATGAACCACTTAAAACTAGATTTTTGTATCCCCACTTATGGTTTTTTTTCGGGTTATACTGTGGTGTCTTCCTTTAGTTGGAATTATGTGTTCATCGACTGATAAAAACTCTTCTTTAGGCACCATGAGCAGTTGTTTTCGAATTTTATCTAATAGGGGTCTAACTTTGAACAATTTATCATGTCCAGGGAGGCCAAAGCGAATAAATTTTGAATTATCATTAAAATGGAGAAAACGTTTAATTTCCTCCCATCTTTTGCACGCCATGGTCTCAAAAATGAGTGGTTGACCCAAACTTGTACTCCAGTATTGCCTACTTGATGGTAATTTTATTAGAGACATGTATACAGTTATACCAATGAACTGTTCTAATTCTTGTTTAGTTATGTTGGCTGGCTTGTTTACATTGTCTTGCACAGACTTTAGATTTGATTTAAGAACTATCATTTCCAGTAGGTCCTCTGGAAATAAAAACGAAAAATAGTCTGCAGGAGTTTCCAGTGAGTCAAAACATTCTGGCAACTTAGTATCACCAAGAAATGGATACTGCTCTTCATCATACTCTTTCAGCTTCTTTTCTGTCCAAATCGTTTTAGGTCTCTTAGGTTTTATAGTTCTTTTAGGAATAGATTGTTTAGATGGACGTTTTCCTTTCAAATATGTTTTCTTTACTGGTTTGGGAATGTTTTCTTTGTGTGATGATGTTGAAGTAAATTCATCATCTGTTTCTACTTCAGTATCAGATATTTCCTCAATATTTCTATTATTTGAATCATGTTGAGGCGGCAAATAGTCACTGTCATAGTCTGATATTATGTCATCTTCACTTAAGCCCCCATCTCCTGGGATGTTATCGACAAATCGAGAACTATTGTAAAATTGTTTCGCCATACCTGTAAAAAAATACGTTTATAAAACATACCCGTATTGCATAGGAATCCAAATATGGCTAATGAAATAAATGGTAAAATTTCTCAAAGTACATATAAAGCCATATATGGCTTTTACACAAAAGTCGTTTTTTTACAAAAAAAAAAAAACAGAAATAATTATCAAATATCGTAGCCAATAAAGAGTACAGGTATTAGTTAAGCCAAAAAAAATTATTTTTACATTTACTTACTTATATTCTTTACGATGTTTGCAGATCATTCCAACGGTAGCTTCCGTATAGTAAAGACGTTAATTTACTTATCGGATAGACAGTGCAGTGTAATAGAAATAATTGTGACTATCCATAGTTATTAATAAGTTTGTGTACTTGCCTACGAGTTAAAAAGTGCAAGTGACTGGGCGAAGATGGAAAATGATCCTCCCCCCGAGGGAGGGGGGACGAACAATATTACAGACCCTTTACAAAATTCAAACCAACACACAGAAAATTCCAGTTCCATCAGTCAAGAACATGATAAGGCAGAAAGTGAAAAAGTAGTAAGCGATAGTGTCCAGCAAAAAAGTAAGGTGTTCAATTTACAAAAACCTAATCTTTATTCAGAAATAATATACGTGTTTATTGAAAAGGTCAACGACCAAAATATTGGGAAACTACATCCCATGGCCGTAGGTCACATTTTGCATCGAAAATTAAATATTCAAAATATTCTAAAAATTGATACAGTTGGTAGAAATAGAATTCGAGTTCAAATTAGTCACCAATCAGGATCTTTTAAAAGAAAATTTAAAAGCATACATTCCTAATAATTAATTATCTAGAAAAGGGGTTATTAAAGAGGTTGATACTATGTTTGATGAACAATATCTGTTTAGCAACTTTATGTCTCCTGTCACCATAACGGATGTTTACAGAATCAAGAGAAAAATAATAAATAACGGTGAAACAATTCTTGTACCTAGACAATCAATCATTGTTACTTTCGAAGGGAATATGCTACCGTCTGTAATTTATATTAACTCTGTAGTCTGCCGTGTTGAACCATATGTACATAGAGTAACTCAATGCTTTAAATGCCTTAAATATGGACATGTAGTCAAACAATGTCGCAGCTCGAATATTTTGTGTATAAATTGTGGTAAAAATAAGGATGAATTGCATGTTTGCCGTGATCCCCAGGACAATTGTTGCATTTATTGTAAAACAAATACCCATAAATCTATTTCCAAATCGTGTCCGGCACATATTAAACAGCAAGAAATTAAAAAAAAAATGGCAGAAGAAAATATAACTTTTTTGGAAGCCAAATCACTTAACACTAACTCATATGCAAATATAATTAAATCTAACAACAGATTTTAGGCCCTATCTCCTTTTAATGATCAAGAATTTCCCGCTCTTAGAACACCCACATCAGTTCGCTCAAAAACCGGTCAATATTTTTCACAACCGATTAATTCTAATCGGACTTCAAAAACCACTAATAATACAAATATACAAGCTTCAACGCAAATTGATAGTGCAAATAAAAAACGAAAAGCTACATCACCAATTACAAATATAAATGAACCCCCGATGTTCCCATACCGATTTGGCCCTGAAAACCCCATATCTTTGCCACCTAGAGAAGACGGTTTAGGTTTAGGAAAAGAAGAGAATTTCATATATGATTTCTTTACAATTTTCCAGAAGGTTAACAATGAGGTAAAAACTTTTGACGAGCTTGCTTCCTTAGACATTAATCACATAAAAAAAATTGCGTTTACTCCTACCGAACTTATGGACGATAATGAACCTGATGAATACTAACGAACTAAATATTCTTCAGTGGAAGGCACGTTCTGCTGTAGCTAATAAAAATAGTTTAAAAAAATCCTTATCAGAATTAGAAATCGATATTGCCCTATTATCCGAAACATGGTTTAAAACTAATACTTCTTACATTTTCCCTGGCTATTCATTAGTACGTCAAGATAGAATTGATGGCACCACGGGAGTTGCCATATTACTTAAAAATAATATAAAATTCAAAGAAATATCACTTAATGGAATTGCAAATGGTATGCAAGCTTGTGCGGTTCAAATGTTTCACAACAATTTAAATATCATCTTTATTTCTGTATACTGCCCTCCAGATATTAGAATGTCTACACAAAACTTTATCAATCTCTTTAACAATATCAATGACCCCACAGTAATCGGAGGGGATTTTAATGGGCACCATGGATCATGGGGTTCATATAAAATTAACCCATCAGGATCTAATATCGTTAACGCTTTAAACCAAACAGATGTAGTTTTATTAAACGATGGATCACCTACCAAAATATCTAGGACTAATAGTAAATCTGCAGTCGATCTTACATTAGTCACCCCAGATATTGCAAACAAAATCAACTGGTTGGTAACACCGGATACACTTGGCTCTGATCACTTTCCAATCTTAATTAAATTAGGCTATGCGCAATCAAAATCTAACTCACTAATATATCCGAAAACCAAATGGAACATTAGAAAAGCGAATTGGCCAGAATATCAGTTATTGTCTGAAGAATATTTCAACAACTCACCAAATTCATTCAATAACATTAACGATAAATATCACCATTTTATTTCGGGTATAGAATATTCAGCTCTTTCAGCTATTCCCACGAATAAACCTTTTAAAAAAGATAAATACAGCCCTCCTCCTCCATGGTGGGACAATGAATGCGACAACTTAGTGAATCGTAGAAAGACAGCAATTAGATCGTACAAAGCGGCCAGTACGTCCGAAAATTATACCCTCGTCAATAAAGAAATGGCAATAACTAAAAAATTTCTTAAACAAAAAGCTAAAAATCATTGGATTAATTATTGCACTAAATTAAATAAAAATACAACATGCAAAGAATTGTGGCAGCAGGCTAAAAAAATGCAAAGAATTTCCACCCTTACTAATCCTAACACCAGTCAATGTGACAACTTGGATTGGGTAGAACAATTTTCACAGAAAATCGCGCCTTGTTTCGTTACTAAAGAATTTAGTGAAGTTTGTGATACTAACGATGTAACTAATAATATTTTTGATATTTCTATAACCTTTAATGAACTTAATTTCGCTTTGAAAAACGTTACTAATACCTCACCGGGTTATGATAACGTAACATATGACATGATCTGGGTTTTAGCTGACAACGCGAAACAATTCTTGATTGAGATATACAACGACGTTTGGTTACACAACGGTGTTATAGAAGACTGGAAGTCATCGATAGTGGTACCCATACTTAAAAACGGAAAAAACCCAAATTTAGCTGATTCGTATCGCCCCATAACTCTACTATCTTGCGTATTTAAAACATTCGAACGAATTATTAAACGTAGATTGGAGTATCACGTATTATCTAATTCGATTCTACCATGTAGTCAGTTTGGTTTTGAAAGAGGCTTCAGCACCACCGACGCAGTTATGCAATTAGTCACAGACGCACAAATATGTCTTTCAAAAAATTATTATATGGGAGCAGCTTTTCTCGATATAAAAGGGGCTTACGACTCTGTTGACATTTTTATGTTAAGAGACAAATTGCTAAGTGCCTCTATTCCGCCAAGAATATGTAATATGTTAAGTAGTTTATTTGTAGATCGAAAAACTTATGTAAGATCCATAAACAACACGCTAATAGGTCCTCGGTGTGTCTCCACGGGCTTGCCCCAAGGGTCAGTGCTGTCACCCATTCTATTTAACATTTTTACAAGAAATCTTCAAGACAACATAGATTACGGTTTTATACAATATGCCGACGATTTTGTGATATACAATTCGGAAAAGAGGTATTCAAATTCTCTAACATCACTAAAAGAAGCTATTAATTCTGTAAGGGAAAAACTAAATAAATTAGGTTTTAATTTAACTCCCGAAAAATCAAATATTACATTCTTTACTAGGCATAATCTCCCTCACATAAACAACATAGAAATTAATGACATCGCATACCCCGCGTCATCAGTAGCCACTTATCTTGGTATCACACTTGATAAAAAACTCACATGGAGACAGTATATAGATAAAATTGTAGCCAAATGCAATAAAGGTTTAAATTTTTTTAAATTAATACGAAGGACATGGTGGGGAGCGGATCCCCAAACATGTCTCATCTTCTATAGGGCGTACATCCGGTCGATTATGGATTACAGCAGTATTTTCTATGAATCAGCTTCAGCAAATGTATTAAAAAGATTAGAAGTACTTCAAAACTCCGCCCTTAGACTTTGTATAGGTGCAATGCGCTCCACTCCTGTAGAACCTCTCCGAGTTAAAGCATTGGAACCACCTTTGGAAGTACGCAGGAAATTGATAGCGGACAAATTTATATATAAAGCCACGAATAAAGACTCTCTGATACTCAAACAAATATCAAACTTAAATACGTACGATCTCACCAACAAATACTGGGAAAAAAAACCTCCCTTATCATGTAGTGCTCTCAGAGAGACCAGTTATACGGCATCTATGCTAAAGAAACATAGCTTAAATAATATAACTGACATGATATTAGCCTTGGATCCAGTGACTATTAAAATTCCATCGTATAGCGATATACCCACAATTAGTCATCGAGTACTAAATTGTCACCTATCAAAATATCCAAATTACCTTCACATTTACACTGACGCGTCCAAACAAAATAGTGGAGTTGGATGTGCATTTTTCATTCCCTCTTTAAATATTAAAGCACAGTATAAATTAAATGCATTTACCTCAATATTTTCTGCTGAAGCCATTGGGATTATTCAAGCACTAGAATACGCCGAACATCATTCCTTTAAAAAGGTAATCATATTATCTGATTCACTCTCTGTCCTCAAAACTATAGCTGACGCTATTGACATTATAGCACCCAACCAAAACGCTTCTATTATCAAGTTAAAATTACAAATCAACAAATTAAAACAAATACAGTTTGATATAAAGTTCTTATGGGTAAAGGCACATATCGGCTTACATTTTATTGAGACAGTCGATAAACTAGCAAAGGAAACCATCGATACTGGCCAAATTCTTAAAAATAATATTAGCATTGACGAATGCATAAGTCATTCTAGAAAGAAGTTAAAAGAACGATGGAACCTGTACTGGATTCAATATTGCAGAAACAAACCAACCCGTTACACCTTACTCCACCCAGTTATACCTAACGAATTGTGGCATAAGAATTTAAAGTACCCATGAAATAGTATTGTAACGATCAGTAGAATCAAATTTGGACATGCTTGTTACCCTTATCATTTACACAAAATTAAAGTTATAGACTCCAACCTTTGCGACAGTTGTAGTGTGATTAGTGATTTGGATCATATATTTTTCAGTTGCAAAAAGTATAACATTCAAACAGCAACTTTTTAGCCAGCTACTAGCAAATGGCATTTTAGCCCCATTTAACTTAATGTACCTTTTGTCGCTGAACGATTCAGCAGTATATGAAGCCCTATTGGGTTTTATCAAAGCTTGCGGCTTAAAACTATAGTATAGGTTAGTTTTGTACCCTTTGTTTTTGTCAACCTAAATATTGTACAACCTTTCTTAACCGAGGTCCTCTCAATCTGTGCGTCAGCTACCCTGATAGACCCCTGGGTGAGAAATGTGTTTACCCAATTCCATACTCCTTATTGTGGGGGGTTTTGTTTTTCTGGAATAGATAGGGTTAATAGACAGGTACGATAAAACTTAATATTATTGATTCTGGCTAAATGGAAAACATATCCAACAGCCATAAAAAAAAAAGATGTTTGCAGATAAACTATTACATACATTTGTGGCACTCACTTTCAATTCACGTGATAAAACTTTTTAGGTTATCTGCTAAACTACAACGCTCATAGAGCTGTAAAAATTCTAAATGGTGTAGCTGGTACTAAAGTTTAATGTTTATATACAACCACTGACCTACTGAACGCTGGACCGACTTAAAAAAATATTTGATTCACAGAACCATATATGGCTCCGTATGCGATAGAGGGTTAAATAAAAATTTTCAATATAATAAATTTGTAGCAACTGAAAATAATTTTTCAGATACTGATTCTGAAACTAGTTATTTTAATAATATTACATTGCCTAATAAAAAACCCATAAAAATTGATGTTTATGTAAATAATAAATTAATATCTATGGAATGCGATACTGGTTCGCCAATTGCAGCTATATCCGATAAATTTTATTTAAAAAATTTTTGTAACATACCATTAAATAAATCAAATTTAAATTTAAAAACTTATGCAGGGGATATATTAAATATATAAGGGGTTTATTTATGTTACAGCTGTATATAATAACATAGCAGCAGAATTAAAACTGTTTATTATTAAAAATGGTGGACCTCCAATATTAGGACGAAAATGGATAAATAAATTAAATATTTCGGTAGATAAATTTTTAAAAATAAATCATTTAAGTGGTACAGATATAGAAAATGTTCCTAAAATGTTACAAAATAAATTTCCACAAGTATTTTCGGAAGGTTTGGGCAAATTTAATAAAGGCAAAGGTCAACTGTTTTTAAAGGAAAATGCAACTCCTATTTTTTGTAGAGCCCGTAATCTTCCTTTAGCTTTAAAAGAAAAAGTTGAAAAAGAATTAACTAATATGGTGCAGTCAGAAATTATAACTCCGATTGAATATAGTCACTGGGCCACACCCATAGTACCGGTTCTTAAAAAATCAGGGGAAGTTAGAATTTGCGGCGACTACAAAATAACTCTAAATTCAAATTTATTAGTAGATAAATATCCGTTACCAAAAATCGAACATTTATTTGCAGCCTTACATAACGGACATTTTTTTAGTAAAATAGATTTGTCGCAAGCTTATGCACAAATTGAATTGGAAGAGTCGTCAAAAAAACTAACTACCCTTAATACCCATAAAGGATTGTTTCAAATGAATCGGTTGCCATACGGTGTTGCTTCCAGCCCTGGTATTTTTCAAAGGATAATTGATAATATTTTTGCGGGCATAGACAACGTAGCAATTTTTTTGGATGACGTATTAATTACTGGTAAAAATTCCGAACAACATCTAGAAAATATATTTAACGTATTTAACATCCTTAAAGAATGTGGGTTAAGAGTAAAAATAAATAAATGTAGTTTCTTTAAAAAAGAAATAATAATTTTGGGTTATACAATAAATAGAGAGGGTCTATCTACTTCGGATGATAAAGTCAAAGCTATAATTAAAGCTCCACAGCCCACCGATATAACTAGTTTAAAGTCTTTTTTAGGACTTATAAATTTTTATGGTAAATTCATAAAAAATTTTAGTGCTTCTAAAAAAAATAGGAAGTGGCAATGGGGTAAGCAACAAACCGCGTGCTTTGAGGCTATAAAAAATGAATTAGCGTCACCAAAAATACTGGCACATTATGACCCCAATTTACCGATAACGTTAGCTGGGGATGCGAGTTCTTTTGCTGTGGGAGGTGTTATTTCTCATACCTACCCAAATGGAGACCCGCGCCCCATTGCTTTTGCCTCACGCACCCTTTCTGTTGCAGAAAAATCATATAGTCAACTCGACAAAGAGGGCGCTGCTATTATATTCTGTTTAAAAAATGTAATGATTATCTATTTGGACGATTTTTTACTTTGTTATGTGACAATAAGGCTTTAGTTCACATTTTTGGGAGTAAAAAGGGCATACCGTTGTATGCAGCTGGTAGACTTCAACGATGGAGTATAATATTAAGTAATTATAATTACGAAATTAAATACATTGCATCGGAAAAAAATCATGCTGATGCCTTATCACGGTTTCCACTTAAAAGCACACTAGAAACCAAATATGACTACTCACACATTTTTTATTTAGAGGAAAATCTTCCAATAGATTATAAAAAAATTGCTATTTTCACAAAAAAAGATCATATTTTAAACGTAATTTATAAATATTGTTTACATGGTTGGCCCGAAAAAGGTGAGATTTCAGAAAAATGTAAACAATACTATATAAAACGAGACGAGTTGCACCTTGAACATGGATGCATTCTATGGGGGTATAGAGTAGTGGTTCCCGAAAAATTAAGGACGATGCTGTTAGAACAAATTCATTTATCGCATTTAGGGATAACTAAATGTTAAGGCCATGGCGCGTTCTTATTTTTGGTGGCCAAAGGTTGACGATGATATCGAAACAATGTGCAAAGGCTGCCGAACTTGCATTTCGGTACAAAATAATTCACCAAAAGTAAGTTTACACCCTTGGCCATACTTAAAAGTTTTAAACTTCCTTAATATCTTCAATATTAAACTCTATATAAGCTATTTAAGTTAAATTATTTGAATTATTAAAAAAATAATTCAAATTAATAATAATAAAAGATAAACCGAACACAATCCGTGGAGCCGAATACATTTGGATTTTCTGGGACCACTATTTGGAATTAAATATTTAATTTTAATTGATTCTTTTAGCAAATGGCCTGAAATTTTCAGAATAAATATCGGGGATGCAAAAAATGTAATTAAAATTTTAAACAAATTATTCTCAACATTTGGTCTGCCTACCAAAATCGTCTCCGATAACGGGCCTCCATTTTCTTCAAAAGAATTTCGGGACTATTTAAAATCAAACGGTATTAGACAAATATTTTCTACCCCAAAACACGCGGCCAATAATGGTCAAGCAAAAAATACTGTAAAAACTTTTAAAGTGGCTTTAAAAAAGGCAGTTTTCGAAAATAAAAATATTGATGATTTTCTTACTCAATTTCTATTTGACTATCCCAACACGCCTCATTGCACAACGGGAGAAACTCCTGCTAAATTAATGTTTTAAAGAAAAATTCGGGGAAAATTAGATCTTTTAATACCAGATTCTAGGAAAATTTTAGAAGAAAGGATTGAAAAGCAAAAGGAATATTACGGGGGCATTTCAAAGACTTTTGATGTTGGGGAGAAAGTTTATTTAAGGGATTTTAGAGATCCACACCGTCCAGCTTGGACTGAAGGGGAGGTAACCGGCAGAGAAGGTTCGGTAATTTTTGAGGTCAAAACGAATGACGGGAAAGATTATCGGCGTCATGCTAATCAGCTTAGAGCGTCTCTCTCTGCTAAAACAGTCGATAATAAACTGTCTACCGATAGTACCGATGTAGAAAATATTGCGAATACAAACAGTTTTGATTCTTCGGCATGTATGAATAAAAAGTCTGAAGAAAATATCAGCAATCCTGAGAGTTCTAAAGCAGGATCGTCTAGGTATTTTCTAAGACCTAGATAATATTGTTATAGTATAAAAATGTTAACATAGTAGTTTGAAATTGTTCTTCAGTTTGTTTTCCTTTCTTTCCTATTTTGTATAAAGCTAAATTTAGCGAGTGAAAAGTGTTAAGTGCGGTAACAAAGATTTCTTTTTCATAATACACATTTTAGTGAAATTATCTTTTATGTATGTAGGTATGTTTCATTTTTAGGGTGAGAATGTGTAATGTATTAAATAAACTGTATTATTATATATGGACATTACCCTATACAATTAATTTCTATTCTGGTATCTTGTACTGTTTTTTACTATATGGCGATAACGCCGGCTTCAATGTGGAATCACGGAATAAAGGCACTTTCAATTCAGCATTCAATTGAGTTTTATTATAATTAAGAAGTACGGGAAAAATAATAAAATAATTGTAGTCCTTAAGGAAACTAGGGATATTACAATTGGTAACTTTTTTTGTCCTGGAGTTAGTGCCTGACGTACTGGCCACTGCTTCTGTACATAATGACGGTCTCTCGCACGACTATCCCATTCCAAGAAGAAGGGCTATTACTTTTAGGTCTCCACATATTGCCCAACCATACCCATGATAACGGATGTTCTCTAAAAGAACTCTCATATTCTTATATGATTCCTTCATATGAACCGCATGAGCTAAGGGCACAGATGGATATTCGTTACCGTTATGAACCAATACCCCCTTTAAACTAAGTTTAGAGGAATCAATGAATAGACGCCAATCACGTGGATCATGTTTCTGTCCTAATGCGTTAAATAAAAGGTTAACTTCTGAACAGTATACTAGATCCCTTTCTTAAAAATAGCAATTTGTGAGGTCTTTCTGCCTTTTTCTGTAAAAAGTAATCTTTACATCACTTTGAAGAAGATTTTAACCTTTTAATCTGGATGCTAAAAGTTCGGATTGCGATTTTGAAAGGCTTAGATCTTGAACTAAGTTATTAAGTTCACCCTGTGAAATTAGATGCGGCGCTGTTGAAGATCCTGGTAAATCAAATAAAGGATCGGTTATCATTTCCTTTGCGGTTTCTGTAACATTACTTAAAAAACCAGTCGATTCTAGTTCTTCATCGAGACTTCAAGTTTCTGGTGCTTTTGGAATAGGAAGTTGTTCACTGTGTTTGACAGATCATAAAGCTGATGGTAAATTACAATACTTATCAGTGTGTTTAGACTTCGGTCCAATACCTTTAATATTCGTAAGGCAAAAATAGCAGTCTGTAACATGGTCTTTAGGTTCTCTCCAAACCATTGGCACTGCAAACGGCATTTTATGATTTGAACCTTTTAACCAAGCTGTTAACAATGTTACACAAGTTTTACAACAGATATGAGGGGCCCATACTTTGTCTTGGTCCCCAGCTTTAACACCAAAATACAGTTTGTAAGCTTTTAGCACAAGCGGAGTAAAATTACGTTTTTGCGATTTAAAAGTTAGTTCTCCGCACACATAAAAACTGTTGGCACTATTTACGCACTGCCTAGGCATTGTACCTAAAAATCTTAAACACAGTAATTTACAAAACGTAAAAGAATGTGAACTCAAAAACGTTTTGCTCTCCAAGCACAGAAAACGTAACCGATTCGGATATCGTTAGTCTACTGATAAATTTTGTAAAATAAAATGATCGTAAAACACGCTGTTTACTTCGAACAAGCAGGCAGAAACCGGTCTAAACCGGATAGATCCCTGATCATATGAAAATTTGAGATGATGTAATATAATGAAATTTTACGTATTGTAAAATCTAAAGCCGCAGGTTACAGAATATCTGTTAGTGATAGAAACATTCTGTTTTCAGATTTGACTTCAGGACATCAAACTGCATTAGAAACACCTAAAAAATTTAATGTCACAAATTATGTATCTATCAGTATTATCAGAAACGGTTAGAGATAGGTATAGGGAATAATATACGAAAAATGTGTAGAAATTATTAGAGAATTCAGAATTGTTAAAATATACACTGTTTCCGGCATAACCAGAAATTCTTGATATTCGAAGATACTCTCATCAGATAGCAAACATGTCATTGTAGCACCTATTTAAAGTTTGTTTAATTCTGATAATTATTATAAAAATTACAGCTTGTGTAATAGAAATGGGACACTCCGTACGTTCACAGACGTTTAATTTTGTCAAAACACGAACTTGATAGTATGTCCAGTTATGAAGTTATTGTAGATAGTTTGGTGACAGACGTTTATTTTTTAAAGTTTTTTTTTTATTTTTTTCTTACACTTTGACCACAGAAGAAAGAACAATACAGAAGAGAAAGTAACGGTCGGAACTTTGATGTTGATGGGATAGAAATATTCGACCTTGAGTTCCACCCACATACTTTGATTACTATACGGGGCAAGAGAGAGGTCCGACACGCCCAACATAGGGCGCGGCCATTTTGAACCCTATGACACAGTTTATAGCTAAAGAGTTAGATCGCTCACTCTGCATCGGCACTTTTTATCTCAATGTTCCAGTTAATACACTGCGCAACTCAGATAATACAATATATGACAACCGCCTATAATAAAACAGAAGTCTTCTGCGTATCCTGAATTTGTATTCCTGGAGTGGCTATTATTTTGGAACTTTCAACTGGTCCGAGTGAGCTAACTGATCCTTTAGCAATAAACTGTGACTCCAAAAATAATATTCACTGACACTGACAGCAGCAAGCAAAATATCAGGTGCGTTTTAATCATCCGCTTCTGCTTCCGGAATTGTCGGTTCAGTCGTTCTAACCTGTCAGATTAAAACAAGAAAACCGACAATTCCGAAGCAGAAGCAGATGATTAAAACCCACCTATTAAAAATATTGCGCCAAGATGTAGGCAACACGTAGTTAGGGTTCAAAATGGCGGAGTTTTCAATCTCCTTTTAAAAGGCACTCATTAAGCTGCGCAGTGCGACCATTCTCCGTATAGTAAAAGAAAATCAAAGTATGTGGTTCCACCACAGAGATACTCTACAGATTTATAGAGCAAGCTTAATTTATAATACACAGATAAGTAGCTTTATTAAAATAGCTATATCCTAATATACAACAAAAATATGGAATAATTATATAAACGGTACTTATAAAAAATATTAAATAATGAGTAATTATTTTTCTTCTTTTTGCACCAATCAAACGTTTTCTTCAGTCGCAGTCTCTCCTTTCTTGGAGTGTTTCATGATAACACATTACTCGTTTGAATTTGTGCTGTTCCACAAGGTAGAGAAACAGATGGTTGACTATGCACTTGTTCAATAAATTCTACTTCTGCTGAAGTTGAGGGTAGACACAAGTTGTCTTTACCTTCTTCGCCATAAACAAAAAATTCCTCTAAAAAAAGAAAGAGGAACCAAATTTTTATCAGATCAACTAGTGTCAAGAAGGTGCATCATTTGTCAGAATTAAATGTTTGAGTCACACTTTTTAGCCAGATGAAATTTAAAATAATTTTATAAAATGTGAATATATTTCTGTGCCTAGGAGGTAAACTGCACTGTCATTCTAGTCAACTTTTTAGTGCAGCAGATTGAATGTTGTTAAATTATTAAATTTCAACTAGATATGCATTTAGATACCCATATATTGTCACAATATTTATATTTTTTACTAACCTAACTAATAAAACTTGTTGTATGTCGACATAGTGCAGTTTACCTCCGAGGTAGTTCTACAAAATGGAATGTATGGGTTGATATTCTAAGATTATAAGTACTTTTTTTTAAACTACTTAAGAGGGTTCTATACCCATCAGCTCCGTCAATTTCATACATAACCTCAAAATCCTCGTCCCTTACGTCTTCGCCATAACCACCCTCCTTTAAAGAAATTATTAAGCAGCCTGAAATACATTTCTGTGCATTTGTGGTTGCATAGTCTACCAATTCTCGTATAAGAACATCTAGACGTACCATTTTCGGCCGTTGATGACTAACAAAATTAGATTTCTATATATAATCGGTTTTTATTTAATAAGTTTAACACGGTTTCTAGTTTTTTGAGCTTATTTTAATTATAATTACTTTTTATGAACACTTTATTCTATAGCTTTCACACATTCATAAATAGAAAAGCGTATAAATATATGTAGGTAAATATATTATTTGTTTTAGTTTTTATTTTGGAAATTTAAGAGATACTGTATTGAACAGTCTTCGTCCAATGATAACCTAATTATGCGGCCTCTAAACGCTCAATATATATAATCGTACAAGTTTAAGACTTGTACAACACAAAACGTGACGTAATCCAACCAATCTTTTGCTGTTTTTTTATTTGTACTCGACCCATAATAAAAACCACTTCTTTGTCGATTTATTAAAGTCACAGTGATTATTCTCACACAATTAGAGGTTTGTTCCAACATAAACCAAATCAGTTTGAGTACTGTCGGGATTCTAGGCAGTCTAGAATTCGTGTTCCAACAAACCTGAGAATCAAAAATGTACAAAAACATAGTGTTCCAACCTTTGAATATAAATAGTCAGGAAGGAGCATGCTATGTCTGCGTTAATCTAATCAATCTGACGGAAGTGGTAGCCATGTTGTACTATGGATGACTCATCATCATATGACAAATGGTGTCTAAAATTGGTTCCTAATTTTAGTGATTAAAATTTGTTAATAATTTGGATATTTTATGTGTTAATTTAAAATTTATCAGACGTATGTTTTGTAGACCTTTTTAAAAAGTGTTTAGTGTTTTAGTATTTGGTCAGTATAAGTGTTAATTTTAAGTTTTCCACTTTAAAAGACACATTACAATATGGTCAGCTGTTGCTCTTGTGGATACAGCAGCACAGCTAAAAGTAGAAAGGAAGGGACTACATTTCATAAGCAAGTATTTTCTTCTCTCAATTATCAACGACATCAAAGATTTTTTAAATTTCTAATGTTTTAAATTTGTAAACAAACATGATAAGTATGTATGTGATCAACTGTACTCATAGGCGTAGTCTCATGGTTTATAGGGTATATAGACTTATTCTATTTAAACAAATCTTTTAGGCAATTTTAATATATTTATGTGGTTGTTAAAATGAATAAATTATTGCTCAATTTTGATTTATAAATTGATTGCAAGTAAACAATTTTCAGATTTCTTAAAGATTCTAGATTTACATTATATAAATTAATCCCAGATAAACAATTTTCAGATTTCCTAAAGATTCTCAAAAAAAAATTTATGGCTTGAGTTCATGCAAGAAACAAATTGTGAGCCAAAATCTCTTAATTCTTTAATTTCATTTCACACGTACTAAATACATTTACTACAGTCCGAAGCACTTTGCTCTAGAATAGTCGCAAAATGTCAATGTCCCAGCTGCTTGCTGTCCCCACAGAGCTCAGTACCGTATATCCAGATTTGTTTCAATAAATGTAATTTCATATATTAGAAGTTTATTGTATGAATGTTAAACACTCCATATAATTTATTACAAAGTTATTTACAAAAATGAACACAAATAGTTAGAATTAATGATACCGTAAGTAAGGAAATAATAGTTGCATATCGCATACTACCTCAAGATACTGTCTTAGGTCCTATGTTGTTTAATTTTATTTTAAATAATTTGTCGTTTATATACAGATGGAACTATTGTAAATTTTTAAGATGACACAGCTATCCTGTAAAATGCAGAGAACTGAAATTGATTAAAATTATTAATGGAAACAGATCTTATAAAAATTGTCGAATGGTTCAATTATAAAAACTTACAAACCTTTGATAAAACTTATGTTGTTTTATTATTCAGTTACAAAAATATGCCCTCTTCCTACAGAAACAGAATTAAATGTAACGTTCAGCAGTTTCATATAAGTATTACAAATGATATCAAATACCTTGGAGTACAAATTAACTCTCATCTTAACTGGACTAAGCATATAAATAATGCGTTGCCTTTTACCAAAATTTAAATTTCTGCGATCAAATTTGAATGTACATTTAAAAATAATCTATTTGGCACTCACAGAATCGTTATTACTTTATAGGATCCTTTCATACAAAGGTGTAATACCAACTTATGCAAAATTTAAGTCCTGCAAAAAATATTACTAATAATATTATGTAATAAAATGATCAGATCTTCTCTTCGATATTAGGAAGTTTTTTTATGTACTTAGGCTTGCATAATATAATTACAAACATAAATACATGCCTACGGCGTTGTGCTCAAATTTCGTCTTTGTGCGATATGGCCAACATATCCACTTTTGTTGAACAAATGCACTATTTTTTAACGCATCTACAAAACATATTTAATTTTCAAACCTTAATAAACACGACATACTGTTTTTGTAAAATTTATACCATTTGTAAAATTTAAATTAATAAAAATATTGTCATAATAAAGACGTAAAAAAAGTCAAAATTTCTTTTATTAATACATTATTGCTTTGATTTTTCAAAAATGAAATCACTCTATAATTTATTCCGAAAATATTTCCCTATATTTATCCCACCCAACATGCAATTTTAAAGTAAAATTAATTCACATAACGATGATTAATTAAAAAAAAAATACAAACTTCTCGCAAGAAAATAGCTATTCATTAAAATGAGAGAAATCCGTAAATTTAGATAATATGCAAATAAGAATTTATTATTCTCTTTTCTACGCACCCTTATGACAGTACGTCACTGGTAGACCGGAAACACTTGTCGCCATATTCGTCTAGTTCACTGTCAAAATTAGGTACCATCGCGATTCCAAAGTCGTTTAGGATTCCTCCTTCCTGACTATTTATATTCAAAGGTTCCAACACAACCAAAACTAATCACAAACCGATTTGTGTACTGTCAAATCAGTTCCTAGGTCTGAATAGGAACGAATTGTCAAGACATGCGCAAAGCCGCAATAAACTGAACATTTCGTGATTGTAATTATATTATTTGTATCTATTGTCTCTGACAGTTCTGATTTGTATTTGTTAATCGAGTTTAGTCTTTATAGTTTTTGTTCATTATCATTTATTTTATTTTGTGGTTTATTATTGTAATAGTGTTTCTGTTGAATTTAAAAAGTATGTTCCAACATAATCGAGATCCCAGTTGAGTCCCAATCCCCGACCAGTACCTGACAAGTGATCAATTACTAGTCGTCGACAGATTGTCAACAATAAGTCTTGGACTGGTTTATGTATGGTTCCAAGATGGTTGTTGGAACAAACCTTAGATATTCCAAAGACCTGTCATACAATAGTTGTCAGTTGGAAGGGCTCATAAAGGGGCGTTTGATTTGAAACTCGATCGAGCGAGCGTCGAGGAGACCGAGAAGTGATGACGTCACAATAGAGCATTGAATCAAATCAAATAAAACAGAGTAAAAAACATAACCTCGCTTTTCTGTGATTCTTGTTTCTGGTTTGTATGTTAAAATAGTGAGCAAAAAGTAAAGAAAATGGAAAAACTTTTAATAATAAGGGAGTAATGGCCCTGAAATGCAGCATTTACCACAAATGCCCGCTTCGCTCTCATACTCCATGACTGTGATTACTGGTGATTAGATCTGGACAGAAAAAATGTATTTTCCAAACACACATTTTGTGTTTTTTTATGATGAATAATTTTAGCTGTAAGACAAAAGCGACTAAGTAATTTGTTGACTTCTTGTCTGGTCTTTAATTTTGAGATTCAAATTTGTTTGTAAGTTAATTAAAAAGAGATAGGTAGAGATAAAGACAAATTTCTCCCTCTTCTCGATCTTTCTGCTCTGAGAACATCGAGCTCGCTCTATGTTCTCGCTCCAAAGCGAAACAAACACTTTAGGGATCTCTCGGAGTGTCAATTCAAACACTTTTGAAGCGCTCGGAGATCTCCGATGATCAAAACAAACGCACCATAAATCTAAGGGGATTGCGACATAGCCTTTAATCTTGGACGCTATTTCTATTTGAAATAGTAATCGCCAAGCCTGCCAATTTATAGAAAATGCATAAACGGTTTCTATAAAAATAATATTTTCATTGTGCTTGACATAAAATATTTAAATTTAATTCATTAATTTTGATTTCACGTATTGTAAATAGACTACATCGTATGTCGCAACCCTTTAGAGAGTCCAAACCTTAGAACCGCGCTTCATTTGTTTGGAATGCCTAATTTACTAATAAACATATGTATTTGTTATTTGATTCGCATTCGCAATGACATTGACAACCACAGACAGATCACTTATTTTGATGACAACACATAAAATTACAACGTTGCCAAGGGTGGCATTCTTTCCTTTTATTTGCACATTACAGAATAGAAAATTATTTGTTTATAAATGGGGTTTTAAACTTGGGTTTCATAATGAGCTCAAAGCTTTTTATAAAACGCCATTAGCGCCCTTGATTTTTGCTATAGGAATGTCTTTTTCTCCACTATTTAAGCAAAATCGGTACCTATTAATTTTTTCCGACTGTTAGATTTTCGGAGCTGAACTTAGGATAATTTTTTTAGAAAGTGTGTTATGTTATAATTTCAGACCAAAATCGACAAGCTCGTTTCATAATTTCGCGCTCGGATTTTGTATTTATTCTGTAACACTACCTATTTTATAGCAATTTTATGCCCACCCTATTTATTTTTCTGTGAATTTTGTTTTGTTTCGTTCGTAATAGAAACAACTTTCATTAGGAATAATTTTTTTGTAGAAATGTATTTTAAAAACGGACTATTTCCAACGCTACTATGAGCTTTGTCTGTGGATTCACAAACTATCTGTAGAGACGGCAACACCGAACCTAAAAGCTCGAACTGAATTCAAAATTCGCCAAATATACACAATATTTATTGTTTTCCCACGATACACATACTTGTTCTGTGACACATACTAGCCACTAACGGTATACTGACTTTCGATTCAAATTTTGTCCAAACCGCGCAGTGACGTAATTCGGGACGAACTTTCAAGTTATTTTAACACTTTTTGATTGAATAGTGTAAAATAATTTAATAATTTATTTGGTTTTGTGTTAGTAGTGACTATATTTTCTTATATATAATAGGGAAGAACTGAATTAATATTTAAATGGCCGGGCTGCGCGGTGGAGACTTGCAAAATCCATAATGCGAAATTCAAAAATAGTGTAATGTAAGATATTTTCGAATGCCACAAAATGTGGATAAATTCTTATCATAGAAAGGACAAACTTAATTTAAACAATAATGGTTAGTAAAATGCACAAGTGTAATAGGTTTAGAGACAGTGAAAAGTTGCTAAAATATTATTTTAGCATGAAGTTGCCCTATCTACTTTGAGGAAAGTAGTAAACATAAACGCAAGAGAAGAAAACTGAATTCCACCAGGTGCATGGGGCTTTATTAAGCAAAGAAAATAGGTATTTTAAAATTTTAGCAGATAAAGCAGTAGTTTCCTGTCCCAATACAACGTTCCCTTTTCAAGAAATACTATGCAAGAGCAGGACAGGAACATATATAAGAATAAGATACATGAATAGAAAAATTGGTTTTGAATATTTTCAAAGTAAACTTGGCAAAAAAATGTTTAAATTTACCAAATAAAAAATTATTTTTTGTGTACTTGCTTTTCATAAAAAAATAATTTGTTTCTGCATACTAAGAAAATAAATTTAAAAGGAACTACCACTCCCAGAAAGTACAAATTTCAGTCAAACTTATATTTTTAGTCCATATTTTTTATTTATCTTATCCAGGTTATGAATTTTGTCACAAAATACGTAGAATTTATGAAAAATATTAATATTTTTATTAGTATTATTTACCTTAAACCTTCATATTTGTAAACGAATATATTACAAAATAACCAATAAAGCTTAAGTAACTGCATAAAATCTAAAACCGGCGATATATCGAATTTCAAACACTATTTCCCATTTAATACTAACAATTCTGTTCCACGTGACGTCACCGTCAGTCAGCTGCATGCGCAGGAACACACCGTTATTCTGTGTATCGTGTTCATTGATAAGGCAACGTAAGGATACGTCATATGTAATAATTTTTGATAAACAAAATTGGCACCGGTAGGGGTGGCTTTTGCACTCACTAAAATGGCGGAAGAGCAGAACCGGATTTACAAGTTTTTATTGTACTTTTTCTGGTAAAGTATTATTATTTGAACTATAAAAAATGAATTTCCTTTTTTATAGATAAAAACCTACACATTGACTTAAAAGGTGGTGGAAGACCGAGGTTATAAAAGAAGGGGGTTTAAAAGCTTTAGTATGCCCGGTTTTCAGCCGAGAGGTGCTGAATAAAGTAAATGAAAGAAATAAAAGATAACTGATTTAATTATCACTCAAGTGGCTATTAAGCGCTGGAGAATATATTGTTTGCAAAATTGCAACTAATCAATGACCATGATATAACTAACTTGGGGCCGATACCACCATTGGGTTTGACGAAGTTTAAAATTACATAAAAATTACATAAAATGTAATTTTAATCTTCGATTAGTAGTTTAAACTTTAAATTGGTGGAATTAACCCTAAAGCGTTGAAATCATTCACAGAAAAAATAAATAGTACATTTTTGGTTTACATAAGCGACAAAAGTAAAGCAAGTTTGATTTATTGGATATGTCGCCACACATTTGCACTAGGGAGGGCACATAAATAGCCCAATGCTTTATAATTTGAAAACGGAAAAGTCGCAAATGTCAAGTTATCTAACCTTACTTTAATTAACAGCTTTCTCAAAATTAAGAACAAATGTTCATACACTAAAAGCTCCATAATCAGATACGAAACTCTCTGTGTAGGTAGATGCACTATTCAGGATATCAAAATGTAGATTAATCTTACTTGGTCTTGGTACTTTTGTAGATTCAGACTGAAAGGAGTGCATCTTCATGCAAAACATTCAGTAAATCAGCGAAGCCACAACCAGCGGTGTGCAGGTAGGTGCATTTCTAGTAAATGTAAAATATGAAGTGATCTTACTTGAGACCTGTAGATCCAATAACGATATTATGATGGTTGGTTTGAGCTGGGCTTCTCACCATCTGCAAAGATTATGACTATTTATGTAAAGGCCTACCGTAGTAACACAACATGCACCACAAGCGTGCCGGTCCAATTTAATTGGTCTATGCACAATAATCATGCATGTATTGATTGAAAGTCGGACAAAGAATGTGAAGATAAAGTTGAAGTCTCAATCATAGTTAAAGTCACAGATGAAGTCAAAGATAACAGTAAAAGAGCTGAAATTGTAGGCTGGTGATAAAGGGAGGCCAACATCTAGGTAATAAATGTTTGTCGAGTTAGGAAAATTATCCACTGTAAGCGCTTTTCTTAACCACTAAGGTAAAAACCAGAATATTTCCTAATACACAATTTCTTCGCTAGGCAAAATAAGAAATAAATTTGTGAGAGTACTTCCCAAATGTTTTTTCAAAAGCTCTAAGAACAAAATTGACGAAAATGGCCTAATCCAAGTTCAAATTCTAAAACTTGAACATTAAAGATAAGTATCTTACTGTAAAACAAGTAAAACCCCGTTGTGGTTGAATAATTCATTACCTAGGTGGAGGTAGAATAGGGACCAAAGTTTAGCAGAAAAAGCCACTAGAAAAGGTGAACAAAACCGACTGTGGCATATGAACGTCAAGCAAATATTGTAAATGCAAATAATGTGTGCTGTGATTAAATAAAAGTGTACAAGGAATAAAGTGTTAATATTTTCTTATCCATATCTATGAGTGATATGTATTTTTAATACTAAACAAACGGTTATGATTTTGTTGCTAGTCTCATTAAAAAAAGACTAAGTGAAGTTAAATATTTATTATTATAAGAACTTATATACAGTATGTTCATAATATGCACTGTACAAACTTCAATATCATATTCCTGAATTAATTTCAAGCATAAAATGTCTTATGAACAAATATCCAATTCTACATGGTTACCAAGCTACAAGAATTTAAATATCAAAAGATATATTAACATAGTATGCCTTGTGTTCGAATATGTCGAAACACAGCACTGAATGTTTGGTGCCTTGGAACTTGTCGGTATGGAAATCGTAGCTGATACTCCATACAAGCAGCTCGCAAATATTCATGACAAAATCATTAAAGGTACACTATGTTGGCATATTATTAATTCAAAAACAGCAAAGGCGTGTTGCAAATTTAAATTTATCATAAAAAGGAAAAGTAGTTGACAAGTGTAGTACTGAGTAGCCAACTGACGTTTATAATTATTGTTGATAAACAACCAAAAGTTTTAAAAATGTGATATTTAAGTTTGTAAAGGCGAATCACTTCATTTCCACAAAGTCCTTCAAATGCACTAATCTGAAACAAATAGTTTTTTTTTTTTAATAAATGCCCCAAGTAAAGAAACATTTACGATTATTACAATCTAATCATTAAGATCAATTAGAAATTTTATTCTAACTTATCAAGGGATGAAAAACTTCACAAACTGATATTCTACTATCTAAGAGTCTAAATTACTTAACTGCACTATACTCTGCTTTAATATCACTGATCAAACTCAAAAGGCTTGGTTGTCTTGAGTTTTCTTATTAGATTGTTGAGGAACTGGATAAACTCCAGGTTTCCATGTTGGAGCAGTCATTGTTGGTGACTACTGGAAAATTTTTGTATTGTATTTTCAACAGTCTCCACTTTAAGGTCCTTATGAAGATCAGTATTGTGGCAGTACCAGCGTGCATCGACGATGTTCCTTAATATTTTATTCTGGAAACGTTGAATAACTTCGATGTCACTTTTACTGGCACATCCTCAAAGCTGGCGAATCGCTTCAATTTCACCAATTCCTTTAAATGCAGTAATCTAAAACAAATTATAGGTAATTAAAAAATTATATTAATATTGTTTTAAATGAACTATAATAAAACAAACAATACTCATGCAAACACAAAACATGAAGCTCTACTTTTCAATCAGCTGTAGAACTAATAAATAAAATTGGTGGAAGGACACCAAATGTAGGTTATATTTAAATAGAAATAAGAATATAGAATGCCTATAAATTTGATAAACGAAATGGCGTACGATTAATGTACTTCTCAAGAAAATGCTTGGAACATATACAGCTGAATTTAGAAGGTTACCAATTATGATTGTTGACAAACTGTATCCACGCGTTACGTTTTTTAGGATTTTTGGAAATCTATAAATATTATTTCGTATAAAAAAGTATTATTTCAATATAGTTAGGCCCAAAAGTTGATAGGATGATTTTTTTTGCATTTTTAAAAGCATACTTTTTCACATTTTATACAAACCTGTCATAATACTGTCCTGTATAATATTTATAATTTTGATACTAACCTATGAAACGTTATTCCAGTCGATTTTTCACAAAAACGTCTATCGCTAGAGCAGGAACGTATAACACAGCAAGACATTATATACTTTAAAAGTTTGTAACACTCAAAAATTGCTCAAACACAAATTAATTTCAAATTTAATTACACAAATGACAGTAAAAATATAACCTATAAAATTGACAATTTGCACTCACAGTAATGGCGGACCGGTCCCACTTTTCGCTTACGCATGTCGTATCCCTAGGTTGCCAGATCAATGATCGTGTTGTTTGCAATTTTATAGATCGATCGGAAAGTAACTCTGTAATATTTATTGGTTTAGGCAACTGAACATACTTTTCGCGACTGGTGCGCCATCTGGCATAGAAAATATTGATTATCATGGTATCCAAACGTAAAAGAGGACCGTTGGGGGCAGCACCTCCCGATGCCCTCTGAAATTTTTATGCAATGTTCAATTTTAGAAAAAACTACTTACTTTTTTCAAAAATGGTAAATACACAAGTTGTTCAGTGGCAAATGAAGAATGGCGGATGATAACATTTACACGTATATGACTTGTTTTATATTTTTTTTATTTTATTTTTTTTTATGTTTATAAAAAAAAGTTATCATGCGCCAATCTACGATGCATAAGAAGCACGGATACAAAAAAGATATTTTTTTTGGTGAGTATTAAACCCGCAATTTGAACATTAACATTTCCAATATGGCGGACGGGTATAGAACCCTCTTAAGTAATCTAAAAAATGACAAGATGAGTAGCAAACTTTTTGTAACATTTAACTATAAATTGTATTTATTTACCTTGCAAAACTGTGATTCTTTTCGTAGGTTCTGAATGGGGAAATACTGTTAGGAATGCATTTGCAAATATTCGTTTTCTTGTTCCTGATTGATAAACGAATTTATCCTGGAAGTGTAGTTCACAAATTTTGTAATTTTTACTGAAGTGTTTTAACACCCTTTCTCAATAAGTTCTCTATATTTGCTGCCTTAAGCCACAATTCAAGTCTGAAAAATACATACAATCATGGTACTACCATGTTATGGCAAGGTCAATTCCTATTTCACCCTCAAGGTTTTATACCTCACTGGATCTTTCACAAGAGTGAACAATCCTTCTTTGCCACCTGTTCTTGAGGTACATCCACGATAAATACAAAAATATCCTCCTCCTCTTTGACGCGGCATTGTTTATAAACCTAATCGTAATACGTACAATAAAGTCTTAAAATAATAACTTCACAATTAAAAACATCAACAAATACTAAAAATAAACCACTAAAAAAACGTAAAAGTTATCAGAATATTCGCTAAAATTAATCAAAAATCCAAAATGACAAATAAAGACACGACAGGAAAAAAAATATTGATTTTCTAACAGCGACACAGTGACAGCTTCGTTTATCTGCTATAAAAGTGTGTACAGTTGCACTTCGAACAAGTAACAAATCTACGGTTCAATTTTGACAATGCTCCACTATGAAGAAGGCACATACTTTGATTACTATACGAGGCAAGAGAGAGGTCCGACACGCCGAACATAGGGCGCGGCCATTTTGAACCCTGTGACACAGTTTACAGCTAAAGAATCAGATCTCTCACTCTGCTTCGGCACTTTGGATCTCAATGTTTCAGTTTATTCACTGTGCAACTCGGATAATACAATATATGACAACCGCCTATAATAAAACAGCAGTCTTCTGCGTATCCTGAATTTGTATCCCTGGAGTGGATGTTATTTTGGAACTTTCAACTGGTCCGAGTGAGCTAACTGATTCTTTAGCAATAAACTGTGACTTCAAAAATAATATTCACTGACACTGACAGCAGCAAGCAAAATATCAGGTGCGTTTTAATCATCCGCTTCTGCTTCCGGAATTGTCGGTTTAGTCGTTTTAACCTGTCAGATTAAAACAAGAAAACCGACAATTCCGAAGCAGAAGCGGATGATTAAAACGCACCTATTAAAAATATTGCGCCAAGATGTAGGCAACACGTAATAAGGGTTCAAAATGGCGGAGTTTTCTATCTCCTTTTAAAAGACACTCAGAAAGCTGCGCAGTGCGACCATTCTCCGTATAGTAAAAGAAAATCAAAGTATGTGGAAGAAGGTGTGACTTCGGTTGATAGGTTCCTGTTTTTCTGTATTGTTCTTTATCCTGTGCTTTGACGGCTTGCAATAAATTGACAGTACTATTATTAAATATGGTTATGTATGGACTAAATGTTTCTAAAACATAAACTTGATAAAGTGTCTGGTTATGGAACTATTGTAGATAGTTTTTTGACAGACGTTTTATTTTTTAAGGTTTTTTTAACATTTTTTATTTTCTCTTATTCTTTGCCGGCTTGCGATAAATTGACAGTACTATTATTAAATATGGATATGTATATGGTCCACTAAGAAATGAATTTAATATCTAAAGACTTAAAGATAAAAGCTTAATTTGCAATATATGTTTCTTATTCAAATTATGAAATAATGCAATTGACAATTTCTACTTTTAAATCAATTACTATAGTATCTCCAGCTAGAATGCATCCTCGTCACTTAACTTTTACGGTCAGAGTTAATAGTCCAATGAGCAAGCTATATCAAGAGCAAGTATCAAGAATATTGGATGAATTAAGTCAACCTCCAAAGCAACTGTACGATTTGCTTACCCATCGGCTCCAGAATATATAGTGAAATATCCAATTTAGCGATTGCGAAGAATATTTAATAGAATCAGTCAACCTCTGAAATCTCCCCAATAGATAAGCCAGTGTTTCGTAATCGACAGTCGAAGTGAATCATCTGATCTACAATATAATGGAATACATTCAATAAGTTGTGAAAACATCGCAATCGTAGCAACTTTTCTTTGTGTATAAATGAGGCTGTGTTGCTGTTGGGGAGTCAGTTCAAGCAGATATATTGCTGTGAGCACCCGTATTAACCGTATTTCATTTTAATTTCTTTTATATTAGCAGTAAGTTCGTTCGAGACATCTAAGATTTAGAGTTAATACACAACATTTTCGGTCCTAGTTTTAATATCATTTGTTAGATTACGATTATATCTGGCACCTTATAATGTCGAATCATTAATTACCGTAGATTTGGAATTCGTTGCAAAAATTAAGATTTACCTTATTTACTAAATTCTTTTACCTGGTAATATTTGGCATTGATTTGTTTTGTTACTGAGTTATTTATTTTCTCCGGTTATTTTATTTGATTTTCCGATACAGTTTGATTGAGTCCTTTATTTCCCCCAATTAATTTGATACGATTTACCGATATCGTGTTTTAGATCTCTTTACGTGACGATTTATATATATTATTTCCCCTTTGCCTGCAGATCAAACATTTTCGTTTATAGAGCATTCAATATAAAAACCGATGCACGTCAGAGATGACGTCAGTGACAGTCATTGGTACTACACACACTAATAAAAATAATTAAATTTTATTTTGCAAATAAATGAATAAATTTAGACGCATGGAGTTCATTTTTATAAAATTGCATATTAAAAATGTATTTTTTTATCATATCACAGTAGTAATTGTACTGTAGGCAGATTATTAACGGAATACTTTCTAGTGAATTTCATAATAAAAGTTGGCATCAAATGTGTCAGCTTTCAATTTTAATACATTGTTGTCAATTGTTATTTGTTTTGTATTATTTTGCATCGATCGATTTCTTTTCAACAAATTATTTGTATTTTAGATTAAATTATTAACAAACTGTTCTTTTCAGAACAAATTTATTAGGAATTTAATAGTGGTGTTCGTTTATTGTGTATTTTTTCATTGAAAAGTGCAAAAACGATTAAATAGTCGCTACAAGGAGCTAGTGGCTTCTCTAATAAATTATTTTGAGAAAGAATGTGATAATAATGGGCCTTTGTTACCTTTAACAGCTGTAAGAGAAGTGAGTTGATTAATAATGTATCACCGTCAAATTAATATAATTATTTTGTTTCAGCGTGTCGCAGAAGCACTTAATCTCAATTTTTCTACTGTTAGTTCTATTTCATAAGCTGTAAAGAACAGTGAAGTTCTAAAGTCACCACCAAAAAAGCGCCCTAGGCAAAAGAAAGTTACCAACACAAGAATCTTGAATACCAGTGCTATTCGAGATGTTATTTATAGTACGTACGAGTCTAGTGAGTGTATATGTGTTAGGTATTTACGCGTTTTTTCCTTAATTTAGAATAATTGTTTTATGTTGATATTTCTCATAATTAATTGGATGCTAGTGACCCTTAATATTTTTATCAAAATAGTTTAATTTATTTCTTGCCAATATATTGGGAATCACTCGCGTCGGCGCACATCTGTGCGTTTATAAAGGACATTTTTGGATTTTTAATAGACCAGGAGTACCGTATGATCCGCTGAAGTGTTCGCATTGAAAAATAGAAATATTTTGTTCGTCGGTGTTCCGTTTTCCCAAAAAGAAAACGTGTGGGGCCCCCTTCAAGAATTCCAGAACGCAAACATACCACTAGGTGAGTTTCCTTAAAATATTGGCTTCTTCAGATTTTTTTGTTATTTAAATTTAATTATTTAAACGGCCGCCTAAAAGGAATTAAGGTTCTCTTGCAATCCAGAAACTGAGCTATATCTAAAGGAAAAAATCACATGGTCCTTCGATCGCAGATTTGAATTTTTTGTCGCTTTTGGTAGAGTTTTAGAAAATTAATTTTTTGAAATCTATTTTTTATTTAATTTTCTGCTTAAAATTGGGAATTTTAAGTTAAATCATTGATTTTCGTCAAAAGTTGAATATTGGGAAATTAAATTGGCTTGATTTTACGCAAAATTACAAATCATTAGTCTTAATTTTTAATTTAATATTTTTTGGAGAAGCCGGCCATTTATTTAGCCATTTTGAATTATTCCGACCAGTACACGAAGCACGTTCCCTGGTACGCAAATTGATCTATTGACTCTTTTACGCATGTCCGTCTGACCAAAGCTATATTTATCACATTTCTTTCGTTTCGTTCGCTTAATTAAAAAATTTTACCGATTGATTGAATTTACTCGAATTTCGCAATTGTTTGATTTTGTACCAGTGGCGTACCGCAAAACTAATACTTTAATTTTTATTGTACCTATGTGATTTAAAATGGCGGACAAATTACGTCGTTATATTGCATTACGTCAAAGTTGCTTGAATGAAATCAATATTATTCATAAGTTGGCCGTTTCTGCCAAAACGGATAAAACTAAACGCACAATTTTTAAAGTTCGTTATAACGCGGTTGACTTTATTAACGAGGAGTTTAATAAATATCATTCAACAATTTTAACTCTGTATTCCGCCGACCAAGAAAAAAATTTAGCTGATGAAGATGCCGAGAAAACTGCTTTTAATGATCTTTATTATGAAATAAAAGCGGTTTACACCGATTTATTCGAAGCTGATTTAAACGCTTCTACCCGGTTATCGAATCAATCTGGTATGATTTCACCGAATACCTCGCATGTCAAACTTCCCAAAATTGAAATAAACAAATTTTCGGGCGATGTTCGTGATTTTCAAAGTTTCAAAGATATGTTCGATGCGGTAGTGCATACAAATAATTCTTTAAAACCGGTCGAAAAGTTCAACTATTTAAAATCCTCATTGGAAGGTACGCCTTTGGACTTGATTAAACGCTTAACGGCTACTGCTGAAAATTATCAAACCGCTTATGACTATTTAGTTAAACGCTACACCAATCCGAGAGCTCAAGCGAAATCTTATTGGTTGGAAATTGAAAATTTCCCTCCTATGAAATTCGAGGATCCCGTTGAGCTTCGAAGATTGTTGGATACGTTTTCTATTAATTTGGAAAGTTTAAAAAATATGGGAATAAACACAGATTGGGATTTTATTTTATCGCATATGTTAATTACTCGTTTAGATCAGGAAACCGCTCGCGCTTTTGAAAGAGATCACGGATCTACCTCGATTCCTGAATATCGCACGCTGTTTAATTTTTTGGAAGATCATTGTAATGGGTTGGAAAATGTACGTCCGACTGCTAAAAATGTGTATAAGAAACCTTCGCCATCTTATATTCCGCGCTCTAAAACTAGCTTTTTCGCTCGCACGCAAAATACATGCATTTTATGTTCCGATAATCATCCTTTATATCATTGTTCAACTTATTTAAATAAATCTCCTGGAGATCGCCATTCCTTTTGTAAAAAACATCATCTTTGTTTTGGATGTCTAAGTAGCTATCACGATTTAAAAACATGTAAATCTACTTCGGTATGTCGCAAATGTAATAGTAAAACACACCATACCACTTTACATTTTAATCGTCAAAATACCCCTAGCAACGCCGCTGGCAGTGCTGATACGAAACTAGCCTCGCGCTCGGACCCAGTCCAGCTCGAAACTAGTACTTCGACTTCGGCACAAATTTGTATTTTGACCCAAAGTCGCTCGCAGGTTTTATTGTGTACAGCATTTATCGAAATAAAAGATAATAAAGGTGTTTTTAGAACATATCGGGCACTTTTAGATGCCGGCTCTAAAATTTCACTTCTTTTGCAGAAATGTTTTGCAAGGTTGAACTTAAATTTAAGTCGATGTTCAACTACAATTCAGGGTATTGGGGATACCACTCGATTAATGAACACTGGGGCTGTAACCGTTTTAATGAAACCTATAGGTAAAATGGAACCTATATTTTGCGTAGATACTCTTGTATTTCCGAAAATCTGTAACCAATTACCTTCAACTTTTATAAATAATCATTCGTGGCCACATTTAGCTAATTTAGAATTGGCAGATCCAACTTTTTACCGTCCAGGGGACATTGATATTTTATTGGGAGCTGATATTTTACCTCAAATTTTACTCTCTACCCACGTTCAAGGGACGAACGGGAGTCCCAGCGCTTTACAAACAGTTTTTGGTTATGTTTTGTTGGGTAAAATAAATAATATCTCGCCTCCCCGCCTCAATTCCTTTTTTTCTAAATTGTCTGACATTGATAATTTGGATACTTCTACGAAAGGTTTTTTTGATATTGAAACTGTCCCAGAGTTCACGTCGCTTTCTTCCGAAGATACAATTTGTGAAGAAATTTTTGTTAATAATTTTTCTAGAACCGAATCAGGTAGATATGTGGTACCGCTTCCGTTCCGCGAACCGTCTCCCTTATTTCCTCACAGTCGCGAATTGGCTTTACAACGTTTTCGTAGTATGGAACGTCGATTACTAAAAAAATCCTACTTTATATAAAGATTATTGTGATGTAATAAGAGAATATTTAGATTTAGGACATATGGAAGCTATTGAGCCTTCCAAAGACAATAATGCCACTTTTTATTTGCCTCATCATGCGGTACTTCGGCCAGAGTGTCATAGTACAAAAGTGAGAGTTGTTTTTAACGCTTCTGCTCAAATGCCAAACAAGAAAACGCTCAACGATTGTTTATTTGTTGGTCCAAAATTACAAACTGATATCGCTACTATTTTGCTTAACTTTCGTTTACATAAAGTTTGTTTTACCGCGGACATTAAACAAATGTACCGTCAAGTATTGGTATCTCCGGAATTTAGAGATTATCAACGCTTATTATTTCGTTTTTCGCCAAACGATAACATTTCAGATTTTAGAATTAAAACAGTTTGTTTTGGATTTAATTGCGCTCCATATCTGGCAATTCGCACGTTACATCAACTTGCTACATATTGTCGAAATAAGTATCCTCAAGCATCTCGTATTTTAATAAGAGACACATATATTGATGATATTTGCAGTGGTAGTGACGATTTAAGAAATGCGCAACTCTTGAGGGATGAACTCATCTCTCTTTTACGCACGGGTGGCTTTGAGCTCCGAAAATGGACGAGTAACGACCTGCAACTTTTAGACATTTTTCCTTCTGATCAAGTGTCTTGTAATCCGCTTTCTTTTGAGAATGAAATTCACCCTACAATCAAAATTTTAGGTCTTCTGTGGGATCCTAAACATGATAATTTTTTTTTTTGTTAATCCTATCGATCGCCCTTGTACCAAACGCAATCTTTTATCTGAACTTGCCAGAATATTTGATCTGTTAGGTATTCTTTCACCAGTTACTTTTTTTTTGTAAATATTTGATTCAAAAATTATGGTTACTTCGCCTAGATTGGGATGAAACTTCCACTAATGAACTTTTAAGACTTTGGCTTAAATATAAGAATGAATTAAAACTATTATCTTCTTTGCGCATTCCGCGCAGGATTGAAATTCCTCCGGATTCGCATGTTGAGTTACATGCGTTTAGTGATGCTAGTGAGCGCGGCTATAGTTCTGTCGCGTACTTTAGAATTATCGATGACACAGGTTCTGCAAAATGTTTTTCGTGTGTAGTAAATCAAAAGTTGCCCCTACCAAAAAAATCACAATCCCTCGCATGGAGTTGTGTGGCGCTGTTTTATTAACCAAAGTGGTTGGTTGGATTAAATCGGTTTATCAAGATCAGTTTAAAATTATTGCTATTCATGCTTATACGGACTCTCAAATTGTTCTAGCATGGTTAAATTCTGATCCTAGACGTTGGTCTACTTTTGTAGCCAACAGGGTGGCGTATATTCGCGATAAACTAACTGCCACAAATTGGACGTATGTTAAGACAAATCTTAATCCGGCCGACGCTGCTTCTCGAGGGCTTTTTCCATCAGAAATGGTTCATAATTCCCTCTGGTTGCAAGGCCCAGACTTTTTACGAGTTTCTGATTATGTCGCTAATCCTCTGTCATTTTCTGAAACAAAGGAAGAGGAACGCAAAATTTGTTTTGTAACCGCCACCGTAGAACATAACTTTATTGATGATTTGCTATCTAACTATTCGTCGTTTTCCAAAGTTCAACACATTCTGGCATATATATTACGATTTACTTATAATTCCCGATCAACTGATGATAAACGACGAGGTTATTTGACTTATTCGGAAAAAACTACTGCCTTACAACTTCTTGTAAAACGCACTCAACTTTTGGTTTTTTCTGATGAAATAGAGAACAAATCTTTTTCAAAACCTCTAAAGAAATTGAATGCCTTTATGGATCCAGAAGGGATTCTAAGGGTAGGAGGAAGGCTTTCTTTATCAAGTCTTACCTATGATAAAAAACATCCTATTTTATTGCCTCGAAAATGTCATTTGACAGATATGTTAATTAATTTTTATCATAAATTATTTTTACATGCGGGTTTGCGCACAACTCAATTTCTACTGTCTCAGTATTTTTGGATCTTATCTTCCCGTCGAGCCATTCGATCCGTTTTATCCAAATGTATTAAGTGTTGGAAGACAAATCCTCTCTCGGTACAACCACTTATGGGTAACTTACCTTCTATACGTATTTCTCAAGTTAAACCTTTTCTTCGCACTGGGGTAGATTATGGAGGTCCATTTTCTATCACTATGGGCAGGCTTCGTGGTGCTAAAGTTACCAAAGCCTATATTTGTTTATTTGTTTGTATGGCTACAAAGGCTATACATTTGGAGCTGGCTTCCGATCTCACGAGTGACGCTTTTTTAGCCGCGCTAAGAAGATTTGTATCTCGTAGAGGGCGATGCGCGCATCTTTATTCCGACCGAGGCACCAATTTTGTAGGTGCTTATAATGAGCTCAAAAATATCATGGAATCCGTGTTGGCCATAGATTCGATAAAGCACCATTTTTTGCCAGGGAGGATTGTGGGAATCGGGGATCAAATCCGTAAAAACGCACTTGAAACGAGTCATGGGTGACCAAATTTTAACTTATGAGGAGTTTTATACCTTTTTAGTTAAGGTGGAAAGCGTTTTGAATTCACGACCTCTCTCATCGCTTAGTACAGATCCAAATGATCTATCAGTCCTTACCCCTGGCCATTTCTTAACTCTTGAAACCTTGAGTGCTCTACCTGATGAGACTCTTACTGAACTCCCCCTCAACCGTTTAACGAGGTGGCAATTGATACAACGATTACACCAAGATTTTTGGCGTAGATGGCACGCGGAATATTTACACACCCTGCAACAAAGGGGTAAATGGTTTAAATCAGTTGATTCTCCAAAGGAAGGGGCGCTAGTGTTAATAAAAAATGATAATTTACCTTCTTTGCAATGGGACTTAGGACGAATTGTACAATTTCATCCGGGTGCTGACGGTATTGCTCGCGTCGCGACGGTTAAAACCCCTAACGGTTTGCTTAAGAGACCGTTGGTCAAGCTATGTCCATTGCCTATTGAGTAGGATCAATTTGCTTGCCTGGTCTGTAGTTTTTTGTATATTTAGTTTTTCGGAGGCCTCTCCAATAAAATATTTTGTTACTTTTTTTAATTAACTGTTATTTTTTTTTTAGGAAAAGGCACGTTTTTTTTACGCGCCTTTTGGGGTGGGAGTATGTTAGGTATTTACGCGTTTTTTCCTTAATTTAGAATAATTGTTTTATGTTGATATTTCTCATAATTAATTGGATGCTAGTGACCCTTAATATTTTTATCAAAATAGTTTAATTTATTTCTTGCCAATATATTGGGAATCACTCGCGTCGGCGCACATCTGTGCGTTTATAAAGGACATTTTTGGATTTTTAATAGACCAGGAGTACCGTATGATCCGCTGAAGTGTTCGCATTGAAAAATAGAAATATTTTGTTCGTCGGTGTTCCGTTTTGCCAAGAAGAAAACGTGTGGGGCCCCCTTCAAGAATTCCAGAACGCAAACATACCACTAGGTGAGTTTCCTTAAAATATTGGCTTCTTCAGATTTTTTTGTTATTTAAATTTAATTATTTAAACGACCGCCTAAAAGGAATTAAGGTTCTCTTGCAATCCAGAAACTGAGCTATATCTAAGGGAAAAAATCACAATATGTATATAAATTATTATTAAACAATTACAAATTAATGTATGATTTCAGAGGAGCATGTAAGTTTAGATTCTTTGTTGGTGAAACTTAATGAGAAGGAGTTGTTCAATGGATGTCGCACATCATTGCATACCTTATTATTAGAAATAGGTTTCAAATGGCAGAAAGATGAACCAAGGCGAGGTCTTATGGAACTTCCAGATATTGCCGTAAAACGTGCAGAATTTTTAAGAAAATATACCAAAGAAAAGGAAGAAAATTTGTTTTTATCGATGAGAAATGGCGTCATAAACTGTTCTTGGCAAGACAGCAATGAAAGAAGTGTAAAAAGTACAAAAGTTGATGGTAAAAGGTTAATACAAAAAAACTAATGAATATATACATGTTAACTGAATATTGATCTTTTTTATAGATATATAATTCTTCATGCTGGAAACGAAATGGATTTATTGATAATGCCGAGGCCATATTTGCTTCAAAAAGCAATGATTATGATTGTCACGGTGAGATGAATAATGAAATTTTTTTAAAATGGTTTGAAGAACAATTGCTTCGAAGACTGCATGAACCATCTTTAATTGTAATGGACAATGCTTCATACCATAGCACATTGGCACACAAAACACCGAATAGTAATTCGACTAAGGTTCAAGTTCAAGAGTGGTTGACGAATCAGAACATATCTTATTCAGTCACCAGGCTGAACTTTTGAACCTTGCTAGAGTAATGGAAATCTACTTTTTCTGTATTTTTTAAATGATTTTATTTTTTTATTAATAAACCATCAAAAATATATGTAGCTGATATGCTGGCTGAACAGTATGGATATAAGGTGTTACGTCTTCCTCCTTACCATTGTATTTTTAATCCAATAGAACTGATTTGGGGTATTTCAAAACAATATTATAACAGGCACATTGGTCGGGATGGAAATACACAAAGAGATTGTATAGACATGTGGCACTACGAACCATTACCCAACAAATGTGCGCAAACAGTGTAAGACACACTGAAAAAGAAATTTTTACATGGTGTGAAAGAGAGCATATACTGGACCGATTGGAAATTGCTCCCATTATTATAACACCAAATAGAGATGATTCTGATTTTAGTTCTGATTGTTCTGACTGATTTTAGCTTAAATATTATTTAAGTTTTAAAATGTCATGTGTCGTTAATTTTATTACATAACCGTTTTAATTATTGTTACTTCTTTCAAATATGGTTGTTTATAAACTAACTGAACATAATTATTTTTTATTGTAAATTAAATCAAGCATAAATAAAATTTGTTTGTTTTTTCATCCTTAATCTAACCTTTTTTTATCATTTTAAACCTCTTGTGCTTGGCTTTTATATAGAATTAATTATACATTTAAAATTAATTGTTCCTAATAACATAGCCAAAAAACATAACCTCATAGTTTTAAAAATTCCTACATTCTTAGACTATTTTAAAGATTGGGCAACACTGCAAGGCTATGACTTCACAACTGATTGATGACGTGAGTGGGCTTTGAAATAGATACAGTCTGTTCGCTATACTTACGCGGGTTTCGGATTAATTAATTAAATATTTGTAACAAATTTAGTACCTACCCTAATGTTATTTTAATTTAAATCTGACCATTAGGGCAATTTTACCTAATTTCTTGGGAAGAGGCTTATTGGAACTGGTTGTCAATGACGAATTTGAATAATTTTGTTAATCCGAAACCCGCGTAAGTATAGCGAACAGACTATAGTTTATATTTGTAAATATTATTCGTAAGTAATTTTACCTGATTGGCTTATATTGCAGTCATTAAAAACCGTGAAAGATGTGATTTACCCCTTTTTACGATGTATAAATCCCTATTAAAGCTTGGTGTTGATATTCTGATTAAAAATTTGATTCTGGTACCAACGTTAACCCCTGAAATTTTTTCGTTAACTTCAACTGAAGCTGCCTGGGCCCCTTAGCAAGTTGCATCGGAGAGTTGTCAAGGAAACCACCTAAATAAAACTGGCGCCCCAAGATTCTCCGACAGTATGGCGTCAAAAGTAAGGTCACTTTCTTTAAGACAAGAAAACATTTTATAGTGGTGTTATACAGGGTGTTCCTCTAGTCAGCATAATCAAAAATCAAATACGTCTGGACTGGGATAGATAGATAGATTTTACATCAACATCCACAAATCATAATGGTAATACACCCTTCTTTACCAACAAGAATACCACATTTATCAAATTATATTTTACCAGAAAACATGCTGTCACCATTACACGTCTAAAATTGAATCATGGAAGATATCCTTCTCATCTTCACAAAATTGGAATAGCACCATCTCCGCTTTGCGAATGCGATAATCTTTCGATATGTGATATCAACCACATTTTATTTTCATGCACTGAACACTCAATGGAGAGGACAGATTTTATCAAAACATTAATTGATAACCTGATACCGATGCCAATTAACTTAACTCTCTTATTCAGCTTACAAAATAAAAATTATCGACGCCCTTGTTAACATTTTAAATAATATTAGATATTGGGCACAGCCGCACCTTCCTCGAGATTTCTCTTTAAGGAATAATTTCTGCCAGTAGTACCTTAGTAGACTAGCAGATGACCCCGATTTTGACTGTAAAATCTTTTTTACCGACGATGCCAATTTTTTAAGTAATTCAATTATTAATTTTTATAACAACCAAATATGGGCACAAGAAAATCCAAATGGAATTGCAGAATCACATTTTCAAGAGCAGTTTTCATTAAATGTATGGGGTGGTAAATGTATGGGGATCATTTGATTGGTCCTTCTTTTTGCCTGGTCGACTTACTGGTCGCTCCTACAGACATTTTTTGCAACACGAATTGCCTTTGTTACTCGAAGACTTGCCTCTTTTGTTGAGACATAAAATTAAATTTATGCACGATGGCGCCCCAGCACATTTTTCTATTTTGGCTACGGAGTATTTAAACGAAGTGTATGAGAACCAGTGTATAGGACGGGATGGACCTCAATCATGGCCCCTTAGGTCGCCTGACTTAAATAGTCTAAATTTTTTACTATTGGGATATCTTAAATCTCTAGTGTGTACGACACCAGCGAATAACGTTGATGACTTACGAAATTGAATAATAAATGCATTTGAAACTGTAAGAAATACTCCGGGAGTGTTCGCAAGAGTACGAGCATCAATGAGAAGAAGAACAGACGCATGTATAAGGGTAGGAGGGGGTCCCAGAAACGAAATGAGTTTCTAAGCAAAAAAGTTTCTAAACAAAACAGAAAATTCAGTTTGTATTTTACCAGCGGCGTACAGCAAAAAAGTTCAGGGGGTGAAAAGGCAACATGACTCCTGAAAAGATATCACCCTGTAGATTCAACAACTACCTGAGATACACCCAATAATGTATGCCCTATAATGCAATCTATATTCCAAATTTGGGCTAAATATCTCGAAAACTGCAGGAGTTCTAAAAAAAAAAAGAAAAATCTTAAAACACCCTGTAGATCGGTGACGAAGCGTTTGCGGACCTATATTTATATGAAATAAGCCAAAGAATTACCCTCTTCCGTATGTGCACGATGTTTAGGAACACCCCGTATAGCAGTTGTGATTTTAGTTTGTTAACTAATAACAACTTTGCCTGTGCAGATGTGGCATCGTTTAACAACATTGTTTATGTCAGTTTCTTAAGTGTGGCTGCGATAGGCTCTTAGACTAATAAGACGTTCAATATCTAGACTATCCAGACTTATCTCCGGAAACAGAATTGACAGCCTGAAATGATACGAATCGGATCTTACCTCAATTTACGACCAATATTTAAATTTTCTAAAGCCCCCGAAGCAAAGGGTCAGACTTGGACGATTTTTTTGTCATCTTCTGATTTTCGATGTCTTGAAACTTTTACCGGGCCGCGGGATATGCGAATTTCCTTCTTCTAATAATGCATGATTTCATTTTTATGCTGAACGGGCATCTTCACGGACGATGGAAAGGATTCATGAATGAGGGATTATGCTGGAAAAACAATTTCGAGAATGAAAAAGTAAATCTTCGCCACGTTCAGGTGGTTTTAAGTGGCAAAAAATCTGAATAGGAATAAAAACTAATGTATTTTTTCTTAAATAGATCCATTTATATAGGGTGAACCGTTAGTGTGAAAAAGTAGTATCACCGACACAGACTTAAAAAAAATCTATATTTCAATAAATCCGTGAATTATAAATAAAATATCCAAATAGATACATACTCAAAAAAATAAATGAATAAATAAAAAATCATCTTGTTTAATTCTTTTAGTTAGTAACTATTTAAGTTAATATTTAAGACCACAAAACTATTTTTAAATAAATAAAAATAAATAAATATTGTCTTCTAATTGTTGTTCCACTTGTTTAATATAGGCGAGAGGCACAGGTCTGGGCTTGTGGAAGATGGATTTTGGATTATCTATCATATCAAAAGAAATTTTAAAATGATTAAATTTCCCTACTTTATCAGTAAAAACTAAACGCAAATTTGACTATAATTTGATTTTCTACACTTTGTAAAAGTTGAACGTCTACCATGTCTAACTTTATTTTAAAAATATTTAAGAAATCTCTACCCAACAAATTTGGTGAGTCAAGTTGATCAATTACATAGAATTTTATATTTTTTTCGATTTGTTTAACCTGTAATTTCGCTACAATGTATCCTACTGGTCTTATATAGTTGGTTATATAGTATACACATTTTGATTTCTTACATTACAAACTTTTTCCAGGTGTCCCACTTTCTGACAATTTCTACATTTATAGCTTCTATACCTACACGATTTCGTACTATGATTGCTTTTCCCGCACACAAAACACTTGTTTGATGAACGTTCGCCATGTTCTTTGTTGATGTGTGAAGTTCTTGACTTTTGATACCAGAGTGCGCTGTCTCTCCGGTCATTCCACGGAAAGTTTGTTCTGCTCCCCGAGTTATTGACATATTTCTGTCCGGAACTGCTCCGCGTTTCGTACTCTTCATCCAATTTACTTCTGTGGCGCCTGCGTTTGAATTTGAACTGACCTTTATATTTTCTCTCTTTGTCGCCAACTCTAACATTTTTTCTCGAGTTTCTTGCTCGGTTTCTTCACACAGGCGATCTAGCACTGCACCTTTTTTAGACTACAAATTAATTTATTTTTCAAGGCAAATTCTAAATGTGTTTCAAATTTGCAATTTACGGCTAAAGATCGAAGTCTAGCGTACCATTCTTTACAGGATTCACTGTCACTTTGTCTGGCTTCAAAATATTTGATTCTTTCGCGGTATACTGCAACATGAGGGTTAAATTGGTCACATAAAAGTTTTTGCATAGCTTCGTATGTCTTATCTTTGGGTAATAATGGGAATGTCAAGTCTCTTAATAACTTGTACGTTGATGTACCAATCATGCTTAGAAGTATAACTACCTTTTTTTTATTTTCGACGATACCGTTTGCTTCATAATATTGTTCCAATTTCTCACAATATACTGTCCAATCTTCGTGATCTGGATTGTACTCTTTCACAGTACCTATTATGCCTATCCGATCCATTTTGTTATAGTTTTTTATAGTCCCCTTAACTTTTTATGCGTACAACCGGCACTTTAGCTCCGCTTCCTCGTTTTCCTTATGTCGCCATTTCTGTTATGTATTTAAGTTTGGCATAAATAATCACGATTTAAACTGGTAAATAACTTTTATTGTCACTGGGTTTCTTTTAAACATTTAACATTAATAAGATTAAAACTATTAACCGAAAGGTTGCCATCAAACGGCCTCGTGTCTACACACGCTCTATTTACCTTTATGACTGCCACCCTGTGTAGAGTGCGCAACGAAGATCGGCTCGTGTCGGGTTTTTCCGTTTATTACTTTAGGCGGTATATTTAAATTACTTGAGATGCAATACATTACAGTTTGTCACCCTAATAGTATAAACAGCATTACCACGAGTTATTTTTAGGAATACCTAGGGAATGCCGGGGTATAATAAGCACCCTAAGGAAATGAGGTCATTCTGATCTAGTTTGTGGTAATTCGGAAATTATTTTAGTTCTATTTAGTTATATATTTATTAGCCTTTATTACAAAATACAATTTTAACCTAAAGCTCACTTAACAACCAAATAAAATAATGAAACATATTAAGTTAACGAAAAATCATTAGGCCCCGACTATGGGGTAAAATGAGCACTGTAATGGGGCATAATGAGCGCTTATTTCTGACAGTGCTCACAAATATATTTACAGTCTTCGTCTTCGTCCTCTTCTACAGCACAGGAACAATGAGCCCATTTTCCGCATGATCTACAGGCGACCCACCCTTCGCTTGACTGCAAGTATAGACAATCTACATCGGAAACGTCACTTTCACAGTCACCTTCAACAGTTTTTTGTTTTTTCGCATTGATTTTAGATCTTCCAGTTTTTTTCTTTTCTTCTTTGTTATATTTTTTTTCCTCATCATTCTTAAACACTTTTCGTTTTTCAGATTCAGCCTTAAAATTCCTAGCACCTTTAACTTTGATCGATTTCATTAGCTCGTTCTTATAAGGAGACTCTGTTAAAATAGCTGCCTTCCCACGATATTTTGTGTCTTCGGTTTTTGAAGTCTTAGGAATGGGTAAAATTTGCTCTGGAGAAGAACAAATTTATTTGGGTTGATGTTTTGGGGAGACAAATCTGAAGAAGGGGACCTGTTTGACGGTTCAGGCTGTAGAGAGTGCCTTATGTTTTGTGAAGTCGGTGTTTCTAGACGAGGCTCCATAACGCAAGCATTATTCGACTGTTCTATATTTGTAATCTCCGCTGCCACAAAATCAGCAACCGTAAAAATATTTGGGTTAGGTGGCCATATCCCGGTAGCTTTAAAACTATTTATAGCTAGTGATATAGTCGCCGCTCGAACAAAACGTCTTTCCGAAAAGCCCAGCCACTTGGTAGTAAGTAACTACTCGACCTGGATTCAACCTTAACCAATTCTTTATTTTGTCTGCGTATTAGACACCTAATGGTTCAATGAAGCTAGCATCTAGTGGCTGGAGTTTGTGGGTACAATGGGGTGGAAAGCACAACAGAATTACAATTGCAAGTTGAATTAGTTTTAAATTTTTGTGTGGGTAAAATTACCATCTAATAATAGTAACACATTATTTTCTTTTGAAGCTCTTGACCACACTATGAATTTTTTAAACCACTTAACAAACAAATCATCTTGTATCCAGCCTGAATCATTACACTCAGCCCAAGACCCTGTTGGAGCGCTATCCAACATTTCCAGCTTCATTTTTTTTTGGGAAAAATAAAAATTGGAAGCATGAATGAACCATCTGTACCATGCATATTTCCACAGTTAGCATCTTTCCCCTCTTAGCGGATGACAAAGATCCAACCAATTTTCTCCCGCCATTTTGGTTGTATTATTAAAGTTATGGGAAATTTCGTTTCGTTCTGCCAATTGATAGGCACGTTTTCGAAGATCTCTTGGTGTAAGAGCAAACAAGCGATTTTCCATAGCTTGAATAAAACCAACCAACTCCAATTCCTGTTCGGGTGTAAATACAAATTTAAAGTGTTCCATACCTTTTTACTTTCCTATCTGTATACAGATATAAGGAAAGTATAGGAATCATGATTTTTTCGACCTCGAGTTTTCGACGGATTTTTACGTTTTGAGGTCCCCTGAATCCGTTTTGACTATTTTTGCGATGATGTGTGTGCACGCGCGCGCGTGTGTGTGTGGGGGGGGGTGTGTGGGGGGTGTGTGTGTGGGTGTGTCTGTATGCCGCATAACTCATGAACCGATACACAGAAAAACACCAAATTTAAAACTTAGGCTTTATTTCAGCGTCTTATGAACTGATTTGTTGAATTTGGGTAGAGTCGGAACATCTGGGGGGGTAGTTTATAGGTGGTCATTTTTATATTTTATGGAATATATCTGTTATTTACGTTTGGAGAAGAAAATTCTTCATATAAAAGTTATTTCTAATATAATTATCCATAATTTTTGTATTATGTCAAAATTTCCTAAAATGGTCCGTATTCGAGAAATTTGACAAAATATAAAAAAATATTTTTTTATAAAAATTGTATAAATAAAAGTTGTTTGTAATATAATTCTCTATAATTTTTGTTTGATACATAATTTCTCTAAAATGAACTGTATTCGAGAAAATTGAGAAAATGCGTAAATTTCGAATTTATTAAGGAAACTCAAAAACGGATAAAGAAAAAACATTAAATTTTAAACTTTAGGTTTATTTCGGCCTGACGTGAAATGATTAGATTTTAGTACTTTATGGGAGGCCGTTTTTATATTTTATGGAATATATCTGTTATTTATGTTTGGAGAAGAAAATTGTTTAAATAAAAGTTACTTCTAATATTATTATCTATAATTTTTGTTTAATGTCAAAATTTCCTGAAATGGTCCGTATTCGAGAAATTTGACAAAATGTGCAAAATTCTGATTTTAATGAAAATTGTTGAATTAAAAGTTGTTTGCGATATCGATCTCTATAATTTTTGTTTATACATGATTTTTCTAAAATGGACCGTAATGGAAAAGTGCTAAATTTAAATTTTTCAGTATTTTCGTTTTCAATGAATATCTATAGAAAAATGTTTCGAGGTAGATGTATGTGGACAATGTATATATTTAGTTTATCCTCTAAACAGTTATAGAGATGCTGCAATAGGTTGTACAAAATAACCGGAAAAAGCCTATAATAACTAGATAGGAAAGTCATGTGTTGGACACATCAGATTTTTTAACTGCACAAGACATGTCTTGATTGACCAGATATTTACGTATGCGATGTTGTAAAGTAGCTCGAGGAACAGCATAATTTGTTGCAGCAGTCTGATACGCCATGTTTCGATTTACAACGGAATCAATTGATTGTGCCATTCCATTCTCTGTCCAAGATTGTCTGTTAGTCTTTTTTTGTTATTACGCACCATATTTACATAACTGAAATAGAAACAAACGTTGGTTTAAGAATGAATCAAACAGCTTGACAACACAGGGCAATATGGGCAGGGGCATTATGAGCAAACTGATAGTGCTCAATTTGCCCCGCTCATTATGCCCCAGGCTCCATATTTGCATATTTTTACTTCCTTAAAATAAACCACCGGCGCTCATTGTGCCCCGGCTTCCCCTATACATTTTCTTGCTCTTTTGTGTCACGGAAAATAATAATAATGGGCGTGTTTAGTGTAAACGAATTTAACGAATCTAATACTATTCTCTGTTTAAGCACAAAAAAACTTTTTTTTTCATGTAATAAATTCTTTAAATAGATAATAAATAATAAAGTTATACTTTAAACAGTTCACTTTTAAATCAATTATTTAAAACACTCCATTTTTGCGCCATTAACCGCGTCATAATGAAGCGCCTATTTCTATTGGTCACTAAAGAATCTGTGATACCGTAACACTAGACAGTTGATTGTTATCTTTTTCTAATAGTGACATTTATGATAGTTATCTCTTTCTAAAATCGGATTAAAATAATATTTTCATTTCTCATGATACAAAAATGTCAAAATTTCTAACCTCAAATCGATTGTTGGAAACAAAACCTTGAAATTGCTTTTAAAAAGTGTGATAAAATAAACATTTGTTTAATTTTGTGTTACATTAAAAATATCTGGTTGAGTACTTGGTCCTTATGAGAAGTAAAAAAAACAGTCAATCTGATAAAATGTTTATAAAAGTTCCTCAACATCTAGACCTAGACATTCAAAAACGATAGTGGGATAAGGGCTGTTGCAAAATACAAACCAGCATCGTGCTTTTGTATTTATTTTGATGTAAGTAAAGATAATCTTGAATTGTTTTTGTTTCCAATGTGATATAAATTGATAAAACTTACCTTATTGATCAACTAGTAGGTCAATATAGGTACCTACCTTTTTACTTAACACTGATTCTGAGGGTACTAATTAGTTTGCATTATTTTTTAGGTGGAAGAAGATGCATGAAACTGGATCCATTCCAAAATTATGGGTAAAAACAATAAAACAAGAGGTGGCTCAGTGGTAGTCTCTGCCTGTGGATCCAAGGGTTCCAGGTTCGAATCCCACCGTTGGCCGGGATTTTTTAATTTAATTTAATTATTTAAAATTAATTCTGATGCCTTGGTAGGATTCCCCACTCGACCATTCACTGTAAGGTTCTAATTAACAGTGCTGTTCCTAAAGTGGCGCTGTGTAACAGTAACAAAGCCTACACAGAACACGATGCTAATAACCTTAGCAGTCGATGCCAATGACACCAAATTAAAAAAAAAAGTTGTGCTTCCTAAATTTACCACCTGAAAGGTTCTTTAACTGACCCTGCCAAAGAAAGATGCATTAAGAAAGATTCCATAAATAAATGTTATTAATTACTTAAATGATTATAATAAAGCTTGCCTGTTATTTATTGTATTCTTTTTAAACAGGAATATATAACTAAATTACCTACAATAAGTACAAAAACAATTTATTAAACCTGTGTTTTATATATTGTTTCTATTATTAATATGTATTTAACAAAAGCTAATAGATATATTTAAAAAACAATTCCTTTAAAATATGCAAATCATTTAAGTTTTTAAGCTATTGCATAGCTTTTATCGCGGGATTTGAGCGCGGCGACCGAATCAAAAAATTCCGTAACACCCCCACTTCGACCAGCACAGCGATGCGGCGTTGAAAGCCGTGGAAGGTTTTATCCGACCCTATTCGTATTATTATGAAGCGGATTTAAATATACGTCTGCGGACTGGAACGCTTATGCAAAACGAGATCTAGAAGAGCTTTCTTTGGCTTCTAATAAATTGGTATCACAAATGTTCCCGGCTGGCGTAAATATTAGATATTATTTTTTTTGCAATATTTAAAAAATATTAATTTTTATTTTATCAGTGTTAACTATTTCATTATTAAGCTATTGCATAGATTTTATCGCGGGCTTTGAGCGCGGCGACCGAATCAAGAAATTCCGTAACGAAACTAAACCTAACACCTTCGAAAAATCGATAAATCAAAAAATCGAAAAATCGAAAAATCGAAAAATCGAAAAATCGAAAAATCGAAAAATCGAAAAATCGAAAAATCGAAAAATCGAAAAATCGAAAAATCGAAAAATCGAAAAATCGAAAAATCGAAAAATCGAAAAATCGAAAAATCGAAAAATCGAAAAATCGAAAAATCGAAAAATCGAAAAATCGAAAAATCGAAAAATCGAAAAATCGAAAAATCGAAAAATCGAAAAATCGAAAAATCGAAAAATCGAAAAATCGAAAAATCGAAAAATCGAAAAATCGAAAAATCGAAAAATCGAAAAATCGAAAAATCGAAAAATCGAAAAATCGAAAAATCGAAAAATCGAAAAATCGAAAAATCGAAAAATCGAAAAATCGAAAAATCGAAAAATCGAAAAATCGAAAAATCGAAAAATCGAAAAATCGAAAAATCGAAAAATCGAAAAATCGAAAAATCGAAAAATCGAAAAATCGAAAAATCGAAAAATCGAAAAATCGAAAAATCGAAAAATCGAAAAATCGAAAAATCGAAAAATCGAAAAATCGAAAAATCGAAAAATCGAAAAATCGAAAAATCGAAAAATCGAAAAATCGAAAAATCGAAAAATCGAAAAATCGAAAAATCGAAAAATCGAAAAATCGAAAAATCGAAAAATCGAAAAATCGAAAAATCGAAAAATCGAAAAATCGAAAAATCGAAAAATCGAAAAATCGAAAAATCGAAAAATCGAAAAATCGAAAAATCGAAAAATCGAAAAATCGAAAAATCGAAAAATCGAAAAATCGAAAAATCGAAAAATCGAAAAATCGAAAAATCGAAAAATCGAAAAATAGAAAAATCGAAAAATCGAAAAATCGAAAAATCGAAAAATCGAAAAATCGAAAAATCGAAAAATCGAAAAATCGAAAAATCGAAAAATCGAAAAATCGAAAAATCGAAAAATCGAAAAATCGAAAAATCAAAAAATCGAAAAATCGAAAAATCGAAAAATCGAAAAATCGAAAAATCGAAAAATCGAAAAGTCGAAAAATCGAAAAATCGAAAAATCGAAAAATCGAAAAATCGAAAAATCGAAAAATCGAAAAATCGAAAAATCGAAAAATCGAAAAATCGAAAAATCGAAAAATCGAAAAATCGAAAAATCGAAAAATCGAAAAATCGAAAAATCGAAAAATCGAAAAATCGAAAAATCGAAAAATCGAAAAATCGAAAAATCGAAAAATCGAAAAATCGAAAAATCGAAAAATCGAAAAATCGAAAAATCGAAAAATCGAAAAATCGAAAAATCGAAAATCGAAAAATCGAAAAATCGAAAAATCGAAAAATCGAAAAATCGAAAAATCGAAAAATCGAAAAATCGAAAAATCGAAAAATCGAAAAATCGAAAAATCGAAAAATCGAAAAATCGAAAAATCGAAAAATCGAAAAATCGAAAAATCGAAAAATCGAAAAATCGAAAAATCGAAAAATCGAAAAATCGAAAAATCGAAAAATCGAAAAATCGAAAAATCGAAAAATCGAAAAATCGAAAAATCGAAAATTCGAAAATTCGAAAATTCGAAAATTCGAAAATTCGAAAATTCGAAAATTCGAAAATTCGAAAATTCGAAAATTCAAAAAATTCGAAAATTCAAAAAATTCGAAAATTCGAAATTTCGAAATTTCGAAAATTCGAAATTTCGAAATTTCGAAAATTCGAAAATTCGAAAATTCGAAAATTCGAAAATTCGAAAATTCGAAAATTCGAAAATTCGAAAATTCGAAAATTCGAAAATTCGAAAATTCGAAAATTCGAAAATTCGAAAATTCGAAAATTCGAAAATTCGATAATTCGAAAATTCGAAAATTCGAAAATTCGAAAATTCGAAAATTCAAAAATTCGAAAATTCGAAAATTCGAAAATTCGAAAATTCGAAAATTCGAAAATTCGAAAATTCGAAAATTCGAAAATTCGAAAATTCGAAAATTCGAAAATTCGAAAATTCGAAAATTCGAAAATTCGAAAATTCGAAAATTAGAAAATTAGAAAATTAGAAAATTCGAAAAATCGAAAAAGAAATTCCGTAACGAAAATAAACCTAACACCGTCCCCCACTCCGACTGGCACAGCGGTGCGGCGTTTAAAGCCATGCATCGTCTAACGTCGTTTCAGTTCGGCAGACTTCGGCACGGTGTTTGTGTGCGTGCGACTAGACGTATGCGTGTAGACTAGCTGCTAACTGCTCATAACTGATTCTATCTCTTTTTTAGACACAATTTCGGAAAAATTGAATTTGAAAATGAATATTGATCCACAAGAATCCACAACAAAATATGAGAAATGAAAATAATCTTAAGATACGGCTATGTAACCTTTATTACACAGGGCTTTTGGCCTCTCCAAACCTTTTTCTATTGTTCTGTACAGCTTATGTTTATAAAGGACCAATAAAAGACCCAAAACTTGTAATAGCTCAGGTACATTTATTACAATTTTAAGAAATATTTAGATTATTCTGTAAAAATATTTAAAATGACCGTACTAAGTTTTGCATTAGAAATGCTGTTTTATTACTCTCTCATACATAAAAATAGACTATAACTACTAACTACAAATAGTAAGCAAAAACCACGACATGCCACTTTTTGCAGTCAGATGGGGGTCTAATAAGGTTTTTATTAAAATATTTAATACGTATTACATCATCCTACTTCGATCCTTTTGAGATTCTCATTTCCTTGCTGTTCTATATCCTCAAACAAATTGGAGTATTTAGCGAAACACGTTTTATTAAAGACTAAAATAATATTTTTAGTGAACGTTAATCTCCAACACACTTTAGCTCACCGCGTTCATAATTATCATCTATTACCTTTTCTCTTTTCTTCCATCCACATTCTGCAAATTTGTAAATGGCGTGACCAACTGTTATACACACTACTTTTATGGTAGTATATTTTGTCTGTACTTTCAGCTAGATCTCGCCTTCGCATAATTCAGAAAAAAACGGTAGTTAATAAGAAAAATACAGACAAAAATAACCTCGGTATATTTTATTTAACAAGCTTTGTGGTTGAATTGCTATGTTTGATATTATTCTCAAAGGGAAAAGAGTAAAGAATCTGGGAATACAATTTATGAATGAAAATGCTATTAGAAAATTTCGTGACCTCATTCTGGTATACCCATAACTTTATATGAAAGGTTAGAATGCCATAAAATGCACTTTAGTTACAAGCCTCTAGACCAGAGGCGTACTGAGTAAAATGTAATAAGAATAAATAGTTACTAAAGAGTAGGGTTGCCAGATTTACAAAAAGAACAAGCGGGACAACGGTGACGACTGAAGATCAGGTTAAAAAAACGGTATTTTTTTGTGGAGATCTAAAAATACAGGTCCACCGCTTATATTTTTATAAAACAGGTCCTTTTTCCGGGGTGTTCTCAAAAATTTATTTATGGATTTAAATTTAAAAAATAAAAAACTTGGGATTTGATTAAAAAGCGTGGTATTTGAGTAAAAAGTGTGGCATTTAAGTAAAAAGCGTTACATTTTTGTACTTTGGCGAGACGCGTGCCACCAAGTGAAAAAGCGAGAAAATTAAGCCTAAGCGTGACGTCTGGTAACCCTACTAAAAAGTGATCCACAAAAAATGTCGGTTTTCGTTTTTGCGAGGTTCGCCAAGTAGGTGAGCGGTCGTTTGGGATTGACTATAATTTTCTTTGTGTGTCAGTGTAAATAAAAGTTACATGAAATATCCATACAAACATGTTAAAGACAAAAAGTAAAGTGAATACCAAATTTATATTTAATGTCTGTTATAACATTTTTCATTTTAATAACTGTTTATTTTGGTTTTACTCAAAATATTGTAATAGTTTTATTATTTAAAAATATATCGATTTTAGTAAATGATAATTTTATTACAATAGGCCTCTCCTTATTAGGCATTTGAACGACAAAATGCTGACAAGTGGGAACTGATAGTTTAGATATGGCAACCCTGTGGGCGTGTCGTCATTGACTGAGTCAATGATTCATATACCGGGTGTTCAAATTAAAGTGTTACAGTTAACTACTGCCGAAAATATGCATTTTATAAAAAAAGTTTCAGACAAAAATTTTATAGCTTTTTTGGGAAACATTTTGGCGAAATTAATTTTTTTATAGCTGACCATAATATGGCCGTATCGAGGTAGACTTATTATTTCAAATTGGAACCCCATTTTTTACATATTCTTAAAGATCATGAAAAAATAAAAAACTTTTAAAGGAAACATTTTTTTATTGAACTTTTGCTTATTGAGTAACGCCTACTTGAAAATTTTGCTACGCGAAAAAAAGTTGACCATATTATGGTTAGCTATAAAAAAAGATTTTAGCCAAAATGTTTACCCCAAAAAATATAAAACTTTCGTCTGAAACGTTTTCTTATACAGTTCATCAAATTTCTAGAGGCTTTCGACGGCTAGACAGAGAAAGCACTACTGAGAGGCATCGGTTGGCGGGGCCGACGGATTTACGCAATGAAAGTACACTCTGCGCATCAAGTATTTCACTATTTTATTTAGACGTAAATGTCAGATGTAAATTTCGCTAAAACATTTCTTTTATTTTCGTTTGTGTTTTTTGCTCATTACAGTTTAATAGAACCTAAGTATGGAGTTTAATAGCAAATTAAGAGGCCGCGTGATTAACAGTCAATCTCGCGAAATAATAGCCAATGTTATAGAGTTTATGAGAAGAGAAGGAAACTTTAATTCACCTTCAATACCATTTAAAAATGTAAATGATCGTGTTGCTGCAGCCACAGGAGTATCTAAAAACACTGTCGTCCGCATTTCTGGAGAGAAAAAAAGAATCGATAACCGTGAGATATCGGAATTTTCATCACCAAGAAAAACCATTAAAAAACCAAAAACAGTTAATCATATAGATGAAGCTGACAAAGGTACCTATTTTAAAAAGAATTATTCTGTTCATGTTAATCTCGGAAAATATTGTTCCAACATTAAAAACAATTCTGACTAAATTTAGAGAAGCTACAGGGTACAAAGGAAGCTATGAAAGTTTAAGAAAATAAATAAAGTCGCTAGGATTTCGTTGGCGGAAAACAAAAACAAACAGAAAAATATTAATGGAAAGGTTTGATATTCAAAAGCTACGTTTAGACTATCTGATTCGTTTAATAATAAAGTTATCGAGCAGAGGGCCGTCCAATTGTCTACTTAGATGAAACATACATTCATGCCTCCCACACACACCAGAAAGCTTGGAGTGATAATTCAAATGAGGGATTAAGTGTACTCACATATGGCTACCCTCACTCCAAATGAGGGATTAAAAAAACCAATTAATAAAGGTGATAGACTAATTATTGTCCATGCAGGAGGTGAAATGGGCTTTATTCCGAATGCCCGGTTAATTTTCAAATCTGGAACCAAAAGTGGAGACTACCACGATGAAATGAATTTTAATAATTTTTCTAAATGGTTGAAAGAAAAGCTGTTTCCGAACCTCCCTCCAAGAAGCGTCATTATTGTTGATAATGCTCCTTACCATAATGTCCAGGTAAATAAAGCACCAACGTCAACTTCTAAAAAAGCTGACATGCAGGATTGGTTAAGGAATCATAATATTGCTTACGAAGAGGATATGCTCAAAACGCAATTATACAGTTTAGTGCTATTGCATAAGTCACGATTTAAAGGTATGCAATTGAAGAAATGATAAATGAACATGGTTTTAGTTGTTTGCGTTTGCCACCGTATCATCCCGATCTTAATCCGATCGAATTAGTGTGGGCCTCATTGAAACAATATGTAGCTAGTAACAACACTACATTTAAGAGGCAAGACGTACAACTGTTGTGTGAAGACTTTTTTGATACGTTTTCTAAAGAGGAGTGGCAATCTCGTGATACGTTTTCTAAAGAGGAGTGGCAATCTCGTTGTAATAATGCTAAAATGTGGGAATCTAAATTTTATGACAGAGAAGTTACTTTGGATGAGGCAACTGATAGATTTATAATTAACTTAAACAGTGACAGTGAGACTGATTTTGAATCTGATATGGAAACTGAAGAAAGTTTTTCGGAAGACCATTAAAATTATATCTGTACCTAAGATCAAAAAAGTATTATCTATTTTTACAACGAAGATGCACAAGAATCAAATTTTATTTTTTATTATTAGATAGCTATTTTTGTTTCTGAGTTGTGTTCATTTACAGGTTCAATTTTTTTCCGTTTCTCCTTTTTGATTTTATATGGGGTTTCTAGTTGTTTTTGACTTATTTCGACGTAAATCACAACAACACACTTTTTTAATAAAGCAAACAAGTGTTAAGAGGTATATGTACGTGTAAACTACAATTACAAAAAATTGATATGAAACCCATGAAACCACCAACAAAAATGTAAAGCTAGTTTCCGTACTAGAACATGGTGTCATTCGTCGAGATAATTTATCGTTTTGTTTAATAGATCAAGAAATGTAAATATTCCCCTGTTATTTTTTATAAAATTATAAGAGAAATACATTTTTTTCTAAATAGTATTGTTTATTATTTTGTAGAAAAACAAAATTTCGAAAATTTTAGTAATGTTTCAGAAACAACCGTTATTAATAATAGGTACCATTTTCCTTAATAAGGTAGAAATAAAATATAAACTATTTCCACGATTTACAAAGGCCTACAAAAAAATTATAGGTATTTTCCGCTATCCTATAAAATTTATATTTTCTGACTCAATTTCAAAAGGTTGAAGGAATTCCAAAACACCTTTTATGGCATAATAATTATTTTCAATTCTACATACTATCTTTAGCTGCTTTTAAAAACGTTCTAAGAAAGTCCAATCAGACCAATTTAATCCCTAAACTATTCCACACTTTTAAAATTTAATTACCTAAAAATATTAAAAACTATTTAAAATAACTTGTTTAGCAGACTGTACAATAGCTATCTTAGTCACACGTAGCGCGTTCTCTGTCTGGGCGTCGAACACCTCTAGAAATTTGATGAACTGTAAAAGGCGGTATTTAATTGTAACATCCTAATTGGAACATCCGGTATAGTTGTATAAATTGCTCATAGCGAATCGTTTTGCGAGCGGCCATATTGACTCACAAGTGCTCATTAATTAGAATCGGTCTACCAAAAATGTGTTTTAAAACCAATTTTCAGTCTTTGAATAAATGATTAATCCTATCTCTATACATGTTTCTTCTTCTTGATTGAACATAAACATTAATAAGTTCATTGAACATTTTCATCGTCCGTATATTCTCCCAAATTAAAATTCATTTTCAATATTCCACTTTATTTTCAACAAAAATACCTAAATCAACCCAAACAGCTCGTCCTTTTTTAGGTTATCAAAATAGAGGAAATATAATGTTATAAAACAAGGATTAAAATTTAAACTGCTCAAATTTGGCTAGTTAGCAAATGTCATATATTAAAGTTTAGTTAGCATTAACTAATCATAGTACAACAAGAGCAAAAGTTAAAACAAGGTATTGTACAACCCACCGTTATTTTTTTTCTGAAAACAATGTTATATATTTTTTCAAATTACAGCGCTGTTTGGCACTTACTGCGCAAAATTAAAAAACCTCAATTTTATTCCTCTTGTAGGAACGTTTTTGTAAACTGTTAAATCCATTCTCCTAATTTCAGTTCTGTGCGTATATAACAGGAATGACAGTGGCTGTTTGGCAATAGCTCCAGGCCAGATGATAAAACGAGAATATAAATATGTTTAAGGTATTTTTCGCGACATAAACCAACATGAACGTTTATGATAGATTATGTTATTCATCAGACATGTTTGATTAGTATAAATAAGAATACGTATAAGATAAAACACAGCGATAACTATTTATCCCTGGTTATATAAAGAAGTTAAAATTAAATAACCAGGTACCTACATAGCCTTCTTGTGAAGCGAGGTCTAGAAATAGGTAATAACTACTCAACGTTCACTAGTTAATTAAAGTTCGGCTTATCAATTTATGTAGGTAATCTTCAGATTTACAAAGTAACAGGACATACGGCTCGTAAAGCGAGTTCTACCCAACAATAACATTTAATAAGCAAATTACACTCTTAGATTTCAAGATACTACCCCTAATAGTTCATCCCATATACTGAAAATATATACAACGAAAAGAACATAACCTAGGGTTAGGTCTAAGTAAGCATTCTAACTAAAATCAAAGCATATTTACCTCTTTTACAGCTAAAAAAGAGGGACAAAACGGTGCACCAGATCAATTGAACGGCAAATTCGTGAACGGCTTATTCAGAAAGACTACATATATATGTGGGCACTGAAATAAAAGAACAAAGGTCTTACAAAAAGAATAACTACGTCGTAACTGTAAATACGGCGTAGAACAAAACTTACCAATGAGATTCAACACGTGGTTAAATATATCCTCCTAAGAGCTCCTACAACACGTGGTCGCCAAAAAATACTACCAATTCACACTGTTGTAACTTAAAACAAAAAGGTTGTTCCGCAATATCCCAAATGGATTGAAACGAGTTCCAATAAATTTCGAAACAGTACCTTTCAAATTCACGTGCCGAATGTCAATCTCGAAAAATCCAGAAAGGCGGAAACCGACGTCACAAAAAAAAACAGTAATACCAACATACCTTAGCGACAAATAGATGTCCCATCATCGCCCTCTATTACGAAATAAATTCTTGACAGGAAGGGCTAAAATAACCAAACAAACCTCTAAAACCAAATAAATAGCCTAACTAAACTCAAATTAAGGTCCTATCTACCCCAAACTGATCATATACCCACAATTAACGTCAGAGCAGAAACGCTAGACCGACATCTTGAATACAGGGCAGCCACATGCTCACCCAGAATGTCGCAGAGGGACCCCTGAATCGCTTTCGACGGTGAGGACAAAATCAGTGGTTCGCATATCGATCCAAAAGCAAGTGGTTTAAATGCGGGTATAGAAGGACCCATTAAATAATTACAGAATACGGATAAAAACTAGCTTATTTCTATTTTTATGAAAAACGGCTATAAGGCCAAATTTAAACGTTACAAACTCCCCCCTTCCGTCAAGAAATTTACCTGTAAATTTCTCTAAAAGCTTACTCTAAAACCCTACATAACCCTTATTAAAAAGAGAGAGAAAACACCACAATAGGTGTACCCCCTAACGAAGCTACAACTAGCCTAACTTTAATAATAACCCCCTTAAATCTACCCTATAAAACTCCCTACGGAGGTAATTGTGTCTACCAAATCACCACACCCAGATCGATGGAACCCGAGCCATCCATCGACTCCTGAAGAACCTGGCAGAGCATTCCGTAGGAACCTCCGAAACGACCACTCCAGGCCCAACAGATGACGGTGGCTTGCACTCAGACGCCACACGAACTACATGAGGAAACCAAGTAAACACGGGTGGACCAAAAATAAAACCAGATATTATTTACAGACAAAAAACTAGCTACCACCTTTAGCTAGCGTGGAAGAAGGCCCACATCCTAAAACAGCCTAATGCTGGAAACTTATGCTGTATGACCCTTGTCAAAACAGCGCAGTGGCACACAAAAATATAAGATAAATGTCCAGCCTGCCACCCTAAGCTAGCGTGAAAGAAGGTTCACGACCTAAAACGACCTAATGTCGGAACAAATGACAATCCTGTTGCCAGTGCGGGAGTGTTTCTAACTGCACCACTGCAGAAATGCGCTGGTCTCTCCAGCTCAGAGGAGGTAGAGAGGAACATAGTAGCCATACCCAGTGCGCCTCAATTGACGGAGCTACAGTCGGCCGTGACCCTACCGCCACCGAACACAACCCCCCATGTGAATGTCCTCCCGTCCTAAGAACCTCGGTCCCATACTACCAAGAGACACCAACTATCGCTGCACCCAATGTAGCCAAGTCTCTCTTCTAGGCCTCGAATTCACAATAACAGGATGTCTAACTAAAATTACCCTATAAAAAACCCCATGAAACTCCCGAAGGAGGTGATGTGTCTACCAGGTACCCACACGCAACCCGGAGGAACCTGAGCCGTCCACTGACTCCTGAAGAACCTGGCAACTTTGCTTTCTAATATTGGCGCCAACGTTGCTTGATGTTAGTTATGTCGTCTGGATTCGACATATTCAATATATGCTTACTAGGCCCTTAAAAGAACTCTCAAATTCGGCTGCAAATGACTTTGTGCTTAATTTTTAAGTTATTACCACAAATGCATTTATTGTAAAGAATGCAATGAGGTCTAAAAACAAGCTTACTGATGGAATTAAAATTAGTTACGATAAAACTAAACTCCAGCAAGATCAGTTAAAAGAGGTTCTCTCAACTTAAGGAAAGAAAAGATAATGGTGAACTTGACTTATCAATTAAATATGTGCGGGGTGTGCCAATTATTGCAAAAACGCTCCATCAAAAAACTAAAGTGCTCTTCATTATCGGTGTATTACCAGAATGTTGGTGGCGTTCGTACTAGGCTTGCTGAATTACGTACCGCAATTGCCCAATGTGAATTAGATGTTATTGTTTTGGTGGAGTCGTATCTGACTGATAATTTCAAGAATAATGAACTCTGCTTTAGCGGTTACAAAGTCTTCAGAGCAGACAGGAACATACATACTAGCTCAAGAACCAGAGGTGGTGGTGTCTAGATTTTAGTTAAAAGTAAATATAAAACATCACATCTTACTACTCAGTTTATTAATGTTGAACATTTATTTGTTTTATTGTCGATCAATAATGAAACTACTATTTTTGGCACTGTCTACATTCCACCAGGGTTAAATCATGATGCTTATATTGATCATTGTTCTGCTGTTGAGCATATAATGGACAACAACCCTAACAATTAACTATACCTTTTTGGGGACTATAATCTTCCACATGCTACATGGAATTATTCGTATGATGATGGTCTCTCTCTGTTTCTTGCCTTGCAGAATATCCAGCTGTAATAATTAGTGAGAGTTTTTGCTACTTGAATTTGAGTCAGACCAATGGAATTCCAAATCAGCGTTGCCAGAGCTGGTACAATTGTACAGATCTGGTACATTTTGAGACCGTTTCTACAAAAATACATTTTTATTATTTCTGGTACATTTTGTTTAATTTTAAACATTGATCTGACAGCACGAATTTTTAAAAATAAAAATCGATGCATTTTCCGTTTACCATAAATATTGATTAATTTTAAAATGTTTTTAAATCAGTAGCAAAAGAAAAATAAGTATTTTACTGTAAAAAATAGAAAGGTTCGTACTATTATCTGTTGGGGTTGTTAGGTCTACAATAAATTTTAAATATTATAATAATAATAATAATAGGTGTTGTATTAATAAATAATTAAAACTATTGTAATTAACAGGTTTGTAATAAGAAAAGCAAAATGGACAGATCCGAGGCTTAGTATTTGTTAGCCTTCTACTTCATCAGGATTATCTAGACTAGACCATCTAATAAAATAATAAATTCCGACACAATTAGTTTAGAACAAAATAGTGATTTATCATAGATAGATCTTCACAGCAGGTAATTTTTTTACTGTAAAATATTTTTGTTCTGAAAATAAATCCTGGTTTTCCAATGGCGTAGCATGACGGCTACAAATGCCATAATTTATTTTAAATAATAATAATAAGACCAACGCTTCTCTTTTAATTTCTTTGTAGAGAAAAAAAAATATGATCATAAATTTAGACAGTTTCCATGGGTAAAACTATTTCGTAATAGAGAGAAAATTTGCTCTTTATGTAATCACAGAGTTGAGCAGCTCATTTAACAAGGCATGAAAAGAATTAGTTTCACAAAAAAAATGCCAAAAAGGTTACAAATACAGGAAACATTGAAAAATTGCTTCAAGAATCTTCAGCCGAGTACAATTTGAGTATGGGCTTCATCGCAGAATATAATTGCCCAATGTTGCTAATGGATCATGTTCCTAAACTTCCAGTATCTAGTATTCCAGATTTTCAAGTGGTGAAAAATATAAATTGTGGGAGAACAAAAGTTACCCAACTAATTAAAATGTTGAAGATTGAGGCTGAAAATGAATTTGTGCAACAACTAAATAGTAGATGAAACAACAGACATCTCTACAAAAAAGTTCCATTAAAGACCAATTATTGTCACTGGTAGAGGTAGAGAATTGCTCTGCAGATGGTCTCACTGAAGCCATTTTGGATTGACTGGACAAATCTGAAATTAATTATCATAATGTTATTGGTTTCGGTGAAGATAATGCTTCTGTTATGATGAGGCAGATAGGGGGCGGGCGTACAAACAAAACTTAAAGAAAAAGTTAATTCAAATATTTTTCTTGTTGGTTGTAAATGTCACTCCTTACATCTATGTGCATCAGAAGTGGCCAAAAAATACCATCTACAGTTTGTCCAAGATATACACAACATATATCGAAAAGTTCAAAAAGGCTTATCGTTTATAAAGAATTTCAAGAATTTATTGACACGAAACCCCACAAATTTTTGAGATTAAATCAAACAAGATGGACTTCATTAGAGATAATGTACAAGTGCGTATATATAATAAAAACAATTATTCGAATATGTGGAAAATGTATATAGTTTATCATCTAAACATTTACAAAGGTGGCTACAATAGGTTGTACAAAATAACCGGAAAAGGCCTGTAATAACTAGATAGGGAAATCATGTGTTGAAAATACTGAACTTTAAATTTTGCCTAAACATCTCTATGAATAAGTTCGAGTGGCCAGCAGTTTATATTCATTGGCAACGAAAATACTGAAAAATTAAAATTTTACATTTTTTCTTAAATTTTTTCATTACAGTCCATTTTAGAGAAATCATGTATAAAACAAAACTTATAGAGATCGATATTGTAAACAACTTTGAGTTTAAAAATTTTCTTAAAAATTAGAATTACGCACATTTTGTCAAATTTCTCAGTAACGGACCATTTTAGGAAAATTTTGTATTTAGAAAAAATTATAAAGAATAATATTAGAAGTAACTTTTTTTGAAGAATTTTCTTCTCCAAAAGTAAATAACAATTATATTTCATAAAATATAAAAACGAGCCCCTGTAAAGTTCCCCCCTCTCCCAGATACTCCGACTCTGCTAACAATCTAATCAGTTTACCGCAGACCTGAATAAGGCTTAAGTTTAAAATTTGGTGTTTTTTTCTTTATCCATTTTTGAGTTTTCTTAAAAATTCGAAATTTATACTTTTTCTTAAATATCTCGAATACGGGCCATTTTATAGAATTTATATATGGGACAAGAATTATATCACAAACCACTTTTATTTAAACAATTTTCATAAAAAATAGATTTTTTTACATTTTGTCAAATTTTTCGAATAGGGACCATTTTAGGAAAATTTTATATAAGACAAAAATTATAGAAAATAATATTAGAACTAAGAAATAACTTTTTTTTAAAGTATTTTCTTCTCTAAACGTAAATAACAGATATATTCTATAAAACATAAAAATGACCCTCTATGAAGTACTCTCCCAGATGTTCCTCCGACTACCACCCAAAATCTAAATAGTTCACTGCAGGCCTAAATAAAGCTTAAATTTAAAATTTGGTGTTTTTATTTGTATCCGTTCATGAGTTATCGTGGATAAAATGGATATCCTTTATGAGGAAGTAAAAAAAGTACTTCCATAATAAAGCTAAGTCCACATGAACGAGAATTTGTGGGAAAAAATTGTCTATTTTTTTTCAACGAAATTTTCGTAATTTTTCAATGAAATTTATTTCATCTATCTCTATGAGTAGGGATGGGCGAAATAACAAAGTCACGTCACAACTTAGTTTAATAAAGGTATTTAGAATTAACATGTAGTTTGCCGAATTTATTGATAAACAATTAGTTTACATACATATTTCGTTTCTGTACAATCATTTAAAATCTGGTACAATTTTGTCCTAGGATCTGTACAATTCTTTGAAGGCCTCTGGCAACACTGTTCCAAATCAGCACGGTATATTCCTCGACTTATGTTTTTATAACAATGACTCTAGGAATTCGGTTACTATCGAGACAGCTGTAGACACCTTATTGCCTAATAACCTCCACCATGTTGCAATTTCATGTGAATTAACTGTCAGTGATATTAGTCCCTTATCTTGTGACATTGCTTTTTATGAATTTAAAAAAGCGAATTATGTAGGTTTAAATAATTATATTGCTCCAATTAATTGAGTGGGTATTTTAGTCAATAATGATATTAATGTTAGTGTTAAATTTTTTATCAGATTTTAAAATTGGCATTAGCTTTATTTGTACCTGTTAGGAGATATAAACCATCAGTATACCCTAGATGGTTTTCAGCTGAACTTAAAAAGTAGATTTCTCCCAAGAAGGCAGCTCATGCTGTATTTAAAAGTACTCTCTTAGCTGTTGAGTACTTAAAATTTTCTAACCTTCGGTCTCAATGTAAAAATTTATCAAAACTAAATTATGAAAATTATATTTCTGGTATAGATCTGAAGGTTTGTGAAAATACAAAATACTTCTGGAACCACATTAATTCTTTGAAACAAGACCATGGTATTCCCAATAGAATGTATTATAATGGTACAATTGCTAATAATGGGAAAGACATCAGTAATTTGTTTGCTACGCATTTCTCCAGTGTTTATAAAAAAGATATTGTAGATGAGCCAAACCTTCATTATAATGCTTTTAACCAGCCTGATATTCCCTTTATACAGTTTTCCTTAAGTAATGTTTATGATGGTATAAACTCCCTAAAAGATAAATTGAGTTATGGTCCAGATGGAATCCATGCATATTTTTTGATAAAAATGTAAATTTACTCTTTCCAAACCACCACAGTTTTTATTTAATTCCTTTAATTACAACAGTTTCCTGCAAAATGGCGTGATAGTTTCATTACCCCCATTTTCAAAAATGGTCAGAAAGATGACATAGTTAACTATCGCCCTGTATTTTTATTTTCTGCAATACCTAAATTATTAGAATTATTGTTATACCGGGTGTACGCGCGAAAACTTTAAATGGAATTATTTCAGGTGTTTTAAAATATATCGACTTGAAATTTTGGAAGGTCATTAAGGAAGTAGGGGGTAAATTAATAGTGTATAAGATACCACTCCAACGTGATATCTGCCGCCCCCGGTTCAAAAGTTTAAATGACACCCTTTATTTTTTTTTACATATTCTGAAAGAGCGTAGTTTTTTTAGTATCTCTATGTGAAAAAATTACTTAATTACATAATGAACTTTGAAAGATATTTACAGCTAAAGGTTCAGATACCAGATATTAAAAAACAGAACTAGTAATCTTGGACAGTAGACAAATTTCGAAATAATTAAAGCAGATAGAAACAAAAAAATCTAATTATCAAAAAAAAAATAACTTATCACAAAAAAATACAACTTATCACAAAAAAATACAACTTATCACAAAAATAGGTATTCTTATAGACCAACAAAATTTCGCTTTATAAACTAAAGTAAGGACTCTTTTTATTTTTTTAATTAAATCAAATGTTCAAAATGTTCACCGTTTACATTTAAACAATAGTACAGTCTATTCTCGAAAGCGTTCCGAATATTTTCAAAGACATGTGGTGTTAAATCTCTACATTCCTCTATGATTCTATTCCGCAAATCATCAATGGATTGTGGTGGTGTCCTGTAAACAACAGACTTCAAATGTCTCCATAAAAAGAAATCCAGTGGGGTCGTCTGAGGAGCGAGCTGGCCATTCAATAGGACCCCTACGACCTATCCATTGTCCTGGAAAAACGGTATTTAAATATTGCCTTACTTCTAAACAGTAATGAGGGGGAGCTCCGTCTTGCTGAAAGTATAACTGATCCTCCTGCATTTGATCTAAGTTTTCTTCCAGGCACTGAATGATAAGAGGATGTATTAATTCTTCTACACACTCGAGATATCTAGGCCCAGTTAAATTCTCGTGATAGAAAATTGGACCAATTATTTGGTTATTTAGAATTCCAGCCCATACATTAATTTTTTGGGGACGTTGCGTATGGCCTTCTCGGAAAACGTGGGGATTAACATCGCTCCAATATCGACAATTGTGTCTATTTACGAAACCATTTAAGGAAAAACAACTTTCGTCACTGAAACAAATATTTCGCAAAATATTTCTATTTTGCCGAATCATGCCTGTCATAGTTTCACAAAATTGGACTCTTATATCGAAGTCATCGTCGCCCAACTCTTGATGAAGCTGTATTTTATAAGGATGCATTTTATTTAATTTTAATATTTTATGGCACGTTGTTTTTGCCACTCCCGAAGCTTCTGATAATTTTCTAACTGAAAGCTGTTGGTCTAAATTTACGTGACCAAGAACTGCAACTTGCGTTGCTTCATCTCGTGCTCCACGATTATTCATATCACGTTTTTTATTATTTACCGATCCAGTTTCAAATTTTTTTTGTATTAGATTAATTACATAAACAGCAGATACATTTTTGTTGGGATGGTTTTCGTTAAATAATGCTGCTGTCTGCGAATAGTTTCTGTTTGCAATCCCATATAAAACTACAATTTCAGTTCTTTCTTCCAAACTGTAAACCATTTTTCTATTTTTTTAGCTATTTAATTTAAACTAATGGCCAGCTCGCTCCCCAGACGACCCCACTGGATTTCTTTTTATGGGGACATTTGAAGTCTGTTGTTTACAGGACACCACCACAATCCATTGATGATTTGCGTAATAGAATCATAGAGGAATGTAGAGATTTAACACCACATGTCTCTGAAAATATTCGGAACGCTTTCGAGAATAGACTGTACTATTGTTTAAATGTAAACGGTGAACATTTGATTTAACTAAAAAAATAAAAAGAGTCCTTACTTTAGTTTATAAAGCGAAATTTTGTTCGTCTATAAGAATACCTATTTTTGTGATAAGTTGTATTTTTTTGTGATAAGTTATTTTTTGTGGATAATTAGATTTTTTTGTTTCTATCTGCTTTAATTATTTCGAAATTTGTCTACTGTCCAAGATTACTAGTTCTTTTTTTTAATATCTGGTATCTGAACCTTTAGCTGTAAATATCTTTCAAAGTTCATTATGTAATTAAGTAATTTTTTCACATATAGATACTAAAAAAACTACGCTCTTTCAGAATATGTAAAAAAAAATACAGGGTGTCATTTAAACTTTTGAACCGGGGGCGGCAGATATCACGTTGGAGTGGTATCTTATACACTATTAATTTACCCCCTACTTCCTTAATGACCTTCCAAAATTTCAAGTCGATATATTTTAAAACACCAGAAATAATTCCATTTAAAGTTTTCGCGCGGACACCCGGTATAAACCTTTGTCATTGCATTGCAAAAACATTTTGATTGAACAACATCATGGGTTTATGGGAGGTAAGTCTACTAATACAAATTTACTGCTCTACGAACATTATATCATTTCTGCCTTCGAGAGGGGGTGTCAGGTTGACTCAATTTACACTGACTTTTCGAAGGCAATTGACACAATGAACCATGATTTGCTTTTAGGGAAACTAGTGAAATTCGGGTTTCCAAACTACTTAGTGAAATGGTTAGAAAGTTACCTGCAATCCAGGGTTCAATATGTCAAAGTTAAAAGTTTTACTTCGATTCCAATAAATGTAAGTTCAGGTGTCCTCAGGGATCTCATTTTGGACCATTACTATTTAATATATTTATTAACGATGTGGCTTCAGGATTTAAATATTGTAAGTTCCTACTATTCGCCGCTGATGACCTGAAATTATTCATGGAAATCTTAAACTTACCTAACTGTTTCAAGTTACAGGATGATTTAAACTATTTTATTAATTGGGCTGTAAATAATGCCATTGTCTTTAAATCCATGTAAATGTTTTTCAATCACCTTCACAATATCAAAAAACCCTATAAATTTTCTTTATAATATCAATACTACTGTTTTGGAGAAAGTTAGTGAAATCAAGGATATAGGTGTGATCTTCGATAGTTCTTTGACATTTATCCCCCACATGAGATCTATTATTAGTAGAGCTCTGAAAACATTGGGATTTGTGACCAGGAACTCTAGGGAATTCTCTGTGCCTACATTCCGAACCCTTTACTTAACACTAGTACGCAGCATTCTCTTATATACTTTACCAGTCTGGTCACCTCATTACCGGACTCATATTTTAAATTTAGAAGAAGTTCAAAATAGGTTTCTAAGAACTTGCCAGTGGAGGTTACTTATGCCTTATCTTTTTAAGAGGGAGCTTAATAACCATTTAAACTTATTGTCAGTTGAGAAAACGTTAATAAGTAATGATCTTTTATTTCTTTATAACCTCCTGGAAGGGAATATAGCTTGTCCGGATATGTTGGAGCTAATAAACTTTAGATTGAACAACATAAATACACTTCCCCAATAAATTAACGCACCATCGAAAAATAACAAAAAGTTTAAAGTAAATATTTGTCAAAACCACTTGTCTGTTTTGGACGATTTTTTTTTAAATGACAGGTTGCCTCTTCCACATCGTCGGTTTGCTAACTGTGTTTGCATAAAATCCTCTTTTTTATTAATACAGGGTGTAGCAATTATACCGTGATTTTTTCATAAAAGTTGTAACACCCTGTAGAGCGCAATAGTTACATTACCAAGTTCGAATTGATATCACAATTTAGCCTTATCTTCTCTTAACAATTTCATTTTTTATTTACTCCATTATGTTTCCTATTACACGAGAAACTCAATTTTATAACTTAACATGACTTTATTCATTTGCATTAGCATTATAAGCACTAAAGTAAGTAGCATGCTATGGAAAAACCAGTAATTGTCAAATACAGATGGGTATTGTCAGAATTTAGTCCATTCGCCATTTTTTGCAAAAAAAATTATTAAACAATATGCCACGAAGTCTTACTCGCGAAGAATGTGCTCAAGTTTTAATATTGTTTGAAGAGGGTTGGAGTTACCGAAGAATTGGTGAACGATTTGACGTAACCCACACAACCGTTTCACGAGTTATACAAAGATATAGAGAGACTGGAAATCATGGTCGTAGTCCGGGACAAGGAAGAAACCGAGTAACTACTCCGATTCAGGATCGATTTTTAAGACTGTCAGCCTTAAGACAACGTTTTGTAACAGCTCGGACCCTTCAAACCCAGCTTCGGGATACTAATGGTTTAGAAGTTTGTACAGAAACTGTTCGTCAGCGACTAAGGGAACATAATTTGAGGCCTAGAATAGCTGCTCGAGGTCCAGTTCTAACTAGAGTTCATCGCAGAGCAAGGCTAAATTTTGCCAGAGAGCATCGTAACTAGTTAGAAGCTGAATGGCAATAGGTATTATTTACTGATGAGTCTCGATTTTGTCTGTATAACAATGATAGGCGTATGCGCGTATACCGACGCCCTAATGAACGGTATGCTCAGTGTAATTTCTCACATACAACATTATTTGGAGGAGGATCTCTGATGGTCTGGGGAGGCATTTCTTTGACTGGTCGCACAGAACTTGTAATCTTAAATGGAAGCCTTACAGCTGACAGGTACATATTGGAGATTTTAGACGAACATGTAGTTCCATTTGCACCATATATAGGGCAGGGATTTTTGTTGATCCAAGATAATGCCAGGCCTCATGTTGCTCGAGTTGTGAGAAATTATCTAGAGGAAGTTGGTATCGCTACCATGGCATGGCCAGCTCGGAGCCCGGATTTAAATCCGATAGAAAATCTCTGGGATACTCTTGGGAGGAGATTACAAGAGGAACGTAATCTGAACTCTCTGGAAGATATACGGCAGAGACTGATTCAAATATGGGAAGAATTGGACCAAAATGACATAAGGTCTCTTATTTTAAGTATGGGCCACCGTTGTCAAGAAGTTATTCATGCCAGAGGCGGAAATACTCGCTACTGAAACTTATTTCGTTACATTTTGTTTCGTGTTTTCATTGTTAAATATTGATATTAATTTTTAATAAAATCATGTTATGTTATAAAATAATGTTTCTCAAATAATGACAAAGATAATGGAGTAAATAAGAAAAGAAATTGTTAAGAATAGATAAGGCTACATTGTGAGATCAATTCTAACTTGATAATGTAACTGTTGCACTCTACAGGGTGTTACAACTTTTATGAAAAAATCACGTTATAATTGATACACCCTGTATTAATAAAAAAGAGGGTTTTATACAAACACAGTTAGCACACCGACGTTGTGTAAGAGACAACCTTTCATTTAAAAAAAAAATCGTCCAAATCAGACAAGTCGTTTTGACAAATATTTACTTTAAACTTTTTGTTATTTTTTGATGGTGCGTTAATTTATTGGGGAAGTGTATAAGAGAGAAACCATTATTTTCAAATAGCTTCCATCATACGAACTACGGACTTAACAGTCCTTTAACCAGATTTTAAAGGCAAGGAAATCAAATTAACAGACACACTGATCTTTTGGGAGTCGGTTTGGGTTTAAAAATCAGCTGAGGGAGTACTTATCGAGTTAGCTTTAGCTCTAAGTTTTTTTTCTAAGTTTTTTGTGATATTTAAGTTTTTTTTTCTTTTTTGTGTGATACTTTAGGTTAGGTTTAAAATACCTACTAATAATAATTATTTTGTAAAAGAAGATTTTCCTTAAATAAATAAAATAAAATAAAAATAAAATTTCTTATGTTTTTAGTGTATCTGTTGATTGTTTGTATTTTTATTCAATTCTTATTTTAGTTTAAGCTTTGTTTACTACTTAGGAAATATACTTCCTGTATTGTATTTTACAGTAGCGTGCGGTGACATTTTTGGAAGGGGAAGCGACTGTATAAAAATATAGCAGGCCAGTATGCAGAGCGCCGCAGGCGAAATTTTTTCGCGATTTTGTCAAAATCTTGCTTTTTTCCTCAGTACTATGAATATTTGAGATTAAGATTTTTAAAGTGTTACTATTACTTTATTACCTAGTTAAGCACTAGAAGCTATAAAAAAACTTACCATTGAAAAGCTTCCTTGGTTTATTTAAACGTAAAAAAAAACATTTGGCTGAAGTTATTTTTATTTATTCCCGCATTTTTCGCACAGTTGACATAGCAGTTAACATTTATTTATACTTAAGATCTATTCGCCTATCCTCAATGGTTGCAAATTTGTCTATAACATCGTTGTAAAATTTTGGATTTTCTGATAACTGTTTAACAGGCTGTTTTACAATGGATATTAGGGCTAAATTAGAGAGTCTGTCTTCACTTGTTGAATTTCGTATAAAACTTTTAATACGCTTTAAAGCAGAAAAACTTCGCTCAACTGACGCACTTGTGGCTGAGATGGTTAGTACTAATTCACACAACTTGACGACTTTAAAAAGGGACGTATTTAAACCAGTTGTTATAAGAAAATTTAACACATTGATGGGCGTCTTTTTATCACTAATTTCGGCTGTTTCTTAAACAACACATAACTGGGACTTTAATACTGGAATATCGAAAAAATTTCCATAATTTAATTTTAGTGAATTAAAAGCTTCCGATAAAAATTTTGATGAATCGTAGTTACTAATATTAAAATTGCACAATTCAACAAATTTTAATTCCTTAAAGTTTTGAAATCGATAGTTCAATTGTTGTAAAATATTATCAAAAATGTCGGCGTAAATCGACGATAGGAGGTCTCTCTGTCGTCGACATTATCAATTCTAATTCTCTTTCTTTTAGGTTCTTTGCCAATGTTTTGAGTCTTATTCCAAAAGTGTTTTTTATTCATTTTATTTTTAAAATCATCAATTTGTTTAATGCAAAAGCCAATATCATTTGACTTTGTCTGTAAAATGTCGAATAAAATGTCAGTAAAAGAGAAAATCTCTGCAAAAATGTTGAACAAAAAATTGAAATTAAAGTTTTTTTTTGAGCCAATGCAAATACCCTTTAGGGGCAGTAACAGTTTCAGCATCCCATGTTTCTTTATTATCCCAAACGTCTTGAAAAAAGTGTATCAAAAAATCACGGTATTGAAACACTGTTTGCACTAAACGTCAATTGTAGTTCCATCGCGTCGAAGCAACTTTTGGAAACCTTTTTAGAACGTGAATGTTCAAAACGCTAGTTGTTTTCGATGTCTTTAAAAAGAAGGAAGCCGAACCACTAAGCATCGAAAAGAAAACTTTGCAATCTTTAATATTATCCATGCTTAGCAATAAAACCAAATTAAGTCTATGTGCTATACAGTGAACAAAAATTCCATGGTTAATCTTCTCTTTCACTTTAGCTTGAAGACCTCCTAAATAGCCAGACATTACGGCAGCACCATCGTAGCTCTAGGAAATAAGCTTAGAAGCACATTCTAAACTTGAAATAATGTCACAAACAATTTTAAACAATGCATTTGCAGTTCGTTCGCTAGTGACGTCCAAAAATCCTAAGAATCGCTCTTGAGGAATGCCATCTAATATATAATAATAATAATAATCGTCTTTATTATTTTCAAAATACAATATATTATAAAATACATATTTACAATTATACTCGTGAAAATAAAGATAAAATGTTCTTCCACTTAACCCAACAAAAGTGTCTATATGTTTGATATTTATTACAGAAAACAAAATAAAACATGTATTAATAGTAAAAAATAAAATAGATTTTGTGAGAATGGATTTTGTGAGGATTGTGTATAAAAGAGATTAGATACATTGTTTATTAAATAAGAGGACTTTCAGCTTAAATTTAAATGCGAAGATACAAAGATTTTTTAAATTTCCAGGAACATAGTTACATAACTTACATATTTGATATTTAAATGATCATCTAAAAAATTCTGTTCGAAACGGTGGTGGCGTCAGTAAACCTTTAAATCTTAAATTTAGGTTATGTACATCTGTTCTAAAAGTTATTTTATTATATAGATACATTGGAGTTTTATACATAATAAGTTTGTGATAGAGGGTAGAAGCATGGTGGATCCTTCTATATTCCATGTTCAACCACCCAACTTCCCTAAGTTTATATGTTATTCTTTGACGCCTTTTTATGCCATAAATTAGCCTTAGACAACAGTTTTGAATTTTATTTTTATAAGTGGTAACTTGGACCATAGACGGCGTCCACAAAATTGAAATGCGATAGTACTAACGTTTCACAGAGGGTTGTTTTAACATTTTGAGGCAGGAGATTACGGTTACCATATATTAATTTTATTGAGCTATATGCACGCTGAATTAGCTTATTAACGTGTTTTTTGAATCTTAGATCCGAGTCAATAATGACTCCTAAATTTTTAGCTTCATTAACTAGAACTAATTCTTTATTATTAATTTTAATATTTAGGGGGAGTTGTACTCGCGTACGACTTGAGTTATTACCAAAAAGCATTAGGTTAGATTTTGTAGAATTGATCATTAAACAATGCTCAGATGCTGCCTCAATAAAAGAATCCAACTCTTGATTTATTAATGCACAAGCATTTTCTGATAAATGAGGAGGGAAACTGTAATAGATCTGAGTATCGTCAGCATAAAGATGAATTTTACATTTGTCTAATAAACTTATTAATTTTGAAGTATATATAGCGAAAAGTAATGGCCCTAAAATGGAGCCTTGAGGCACTCCTGTCTTAAGAGTCACACAACAATGGATAATTGACTTAAGTTTGCTATATATGTGGTATCATCAAACGCAATTGATACGAAAGGTGCTTTTTTAATTTCACTTTTAATGTGATCTATCACAACCTCGGCAGTGCATTTAATTAAATCATTTTGGATTCTGTTTGAGGTACCTCGGAAAGTCGTCGAATCAATAAAATGATTTTTTAAGGTATCGTCGTATTTTGCTAAAAAACTTAGAAGGTCCATGTAATTTTCTCGATTGGCGGATCCACGTGCTTCATTGTGACCCCTAAAATTTAGTTCATGCTCTTCCGGAAAACAAGTTATATTTATTAATCGTTGTAAGACGTCCCTATTTTTTTACCCTTTCATTGTTGTAATAGCCAGCCTAAAACGGCATCTAGCGGACTGTAGTTCATTTGTTAAGCCGCTATTACATTTTTCTTCGATGGCTGCACTGGGAGAGCATCCTGGAACACTTGGTGATTGGGAAAAATAATGCACTGGGAATCATTGAACATTCTATATTATCAAAAGGGTCGGTAAGAAGTTAGTGACAAGTGGCAACACTGCCAAAACATGCCGGTCTTGCAGGCAAACGATTTACAATTATTCAATAGAGAGGAAAGGGGAAATAAACAAAAAAAAAAGAACCTGTGCAGGCTCTGCACCTGTAGGTGGGCTTCCTGCTTACAACTAGCACTTTTTACACTGATTTGCTGACATACGCACTAAGGCGGGAAACCCACACTCACTCGATGTAGAGAATTTACGTAGTTTCCTAATGTCGCGACTCGCGGGCCGATAATCCCGGGTCGAGTCCGTTAAGGGTGTGTTGCAAAGGCACTACTTTCGGCGTATGCAATAAATGCAGACTTTTTCTGCTCGAGCAGGGGAGGCGCGTTTCATCACAGAGTGTTAGAAATCTACTCTCGTCTTTTCACGTTGAGTGTTAGAGACGCACTGGCTCTATTCCCGCGCCGACACGCCTTAAACCCTTTCGTTTGGCCAATAAGGGAGCTTGATGGAGGGATTATCTAATTATTCTTATTTATTATTATTTATGTGAGTTGTTTATTATTTTAACTATTAGAATTATTTATTAGGGCTTGTACATTGTTATTGTTTATTTTTAGGCGTTGGTTTTTTATTATTTATGAAATAAAAGTGTATGACGTGTTCAGCCTTTGGCTGTTTCCGTTGTATATATTTCTTGTGGGTTGTCAAACGTGCTGTTTGACATAGCGGTTTGAATTCAAATTCAAACAATTGTGAATTTTGTTGCTTATTTTTAAACGATTGTCCAAACTATGTTCAATGCGATAGGTCCCGAATGTTTTTTCTTTAATTTAATTTACATGTCGTTTTACACTTTTGTGAAAATTATTCAAGTCTGTAATACCAACTGAGTTCCAATGTATTTTTTGGGCTATATTAAAAAGTAGGCAAGGCCAGCAAAACAATTTCTCTAAAGTTTTCAGCCGGTTAACCATTCATACTTTTTATAGAACCCCTACGTGAAAATGCCTGATAAATTTCTTTGTTGACTTTTCTACTTTCGTCTCTAAATTAATAGGATCCTTTAGTTTACTAGAATTAATAACGTTCGTTTTCTCTTCAAAATTTCTACTTGAAAATCCTTTTTTCAACAAAAAGCACACAATACAGATACAATTTACCACATTATTATTGTTCACAGACACAGTGCATAGTTCGTCCATTTTACAAAAAGAAAAACAACTACGAAAAACAAACCGACATTTAAGATTTTCCTCACTCGTCAATTCGCGGTGCGAATTGCAATATGCGTAAGGCGACGTAAAAATCGCTGCCTCTCGACCCTATTTCTCGTTTCCAAAAGGACTGATTACTGTCGCGCAAAGCAGGGTCAATAACGCGAAGCCAAACCTATTTGAAGATGAACCGGCTCTTTTAAGACGCGCTTCCGCCGACAGACTCAAAGTATAGGGTGTTGTAATGTTCTCTGTTAACCTCAAAATTTAAAAATACTCAATAACCTAAACTTACCTCGGCTAGCTTTCTTTTTTATATATTTAATCACTTTATTTTATATAGAGCAGATTCTCTTTCTCTGAGTGGTGTCGGTTCAAGAAGTATTATATTTTATAAACTTTATTTTTATTTTTTTATTTAATTAAATTTAGTTTATTTAGTTTATTTTAGTTTATTTTAGTTTATTTTAGTTTATTTTAGTTTATTTTAGTTTATTTTAGTTTATTTTAGTTTATTTTAGTTTATTTTAGTTTATTTTAGTTTATTTTAGTTTATTTTAGTTTATTTTAGTTTATTTTAGTTTATTTTAGTTTATTTTAGTTTATTTTAGTTTATTTTAGTTTATTTTAGTTTATTTTAGTTTATTTTAGTTTATTTTAGTTTATTTTAGTTTATTTTAGTTTATTTTAGTTTATTTTAGTTTATTTTAGTTTATTTTAGTTTATTTTAGTTTATTTTAGTTTATTTTAGTTTATTTTAGTTTATTTTAGTTTATTTTAGTTTATTTTAGTTTATTTTAGTTTATTTTAGTTTATTTTAGTTTATTTTAGTTTATTTTAGTTTATTTTAGTTTATTTTAGTTTATTTTAGTTTATTTTAGTTTATTTTAGTTTATTTTAGTTTATTTTAGTTTATTTTAGTTTATTTTAGTTTATTTTAGTTTATTTTAGTTTATTTTAGTTTATTTTAGTTTATTTTAGTTTATTTTAGTTTATTTTAGTTTATTTTAGTTTATTTTAGTTTATTTTAGTTTATTTTAGTTTATTTTAGTTTATTTTAGTTTATTTTAGTTTATTTTAGTTTATTTTAGTTTATTTTAGTTTATTTTAGTTTATTTTAGTTTATTTTAGTTTATTTTAGTTTATTTTAGTTTATTTTAGTTTATTTTAGTTTATTTTAGTTTATTTTAGTTTATTTTAGTTTATTTTAGTTTATTTTAGTTTATTTTAGTTTATTTTAGTTTATTTTAGTTTATTTTAGTTTATTTTAGTTTATTTTAGTTTATTTTAGTTTATTTTAGTTTATTTTAGTTTATTTTAGTTTATTTTAGTTTATTTTAGTTTATTTTAGTTTATTTTAGTTTATTTTAGTTTATTTTAGTTTATTTTAGTTTATTTTAGTTTATTTTAGTTTATTTTAGTTTATTTTAGTTTATTTTAGTTTATTTTAGTTTATTTTAGTTTATTTTAGTTTATTTTAGTTTATTTTAGTTTATTTTAGTTTATTTTAGTTTATTTTAGTTTATTTTAGTTTATTTTAGTTTATTTTAGTTTATTTTAGTTTATTTTAGTTTATTTTAGTTTATTTTAGTTTATTTTAGTTTATTTTAGTTTATTTTAGTTTATTTTAGTTTATTTAGTTTATTTAGTTTATTTAGTTTATTTAGTTTATTTAGTTTATTTAGTTTATTTAGTTTATTTAGTTTATTTAGTTTATTTAGTTTATTTAGTTTATTTAGTTTATTTAGTTTATTTAGTTTATTTAGTTTATTTAGTTTATTTAGTTTATTTAGTTTATTTAGTTTATTTAGTTTATTTAGTTTATTTAGTTTATTTAGTTTATTTAGTTTATTTAGTTTATTTAGTTTATTTAGTTTATTTAGTTTATTTAGTTTATTTAGTTTATTTAGTTTATTTAGTTTATTTAGTTTATTTAGTTTATTTAGTTTATTTAGTTTATTTAGTTTATTTAGTTTATTTAGTTTATTTAGTTTATTTAGTTTATTTAGTTTATTTAGTTTATTTAGTTTATTTAGTTTATTTAGTTTATTTAGTTTATTTAGTTTATTTAGTTTATTTAGTTTATTTAGTTTATTTAGTTTATTTAGTTTATTTAGTTTATTTAGTTTATTTAGTTTATTTAGTTTATTTAGTTTATTTAGTTTATTTAGTTTATTTAGTTTATTTAGTTTATTTAGTTTATTTAGTTTATTTAGTTTATTTAGTTTATTTAGTTTATTTAGTTTATTTAGTTTATTTAGTTTATTTAGTTTATTTAGTTTATTTAGTTTATTTAGTTTATTTAGTTTATTTAGTTTATTTAGTTTATTTAGTTTATTTAGTTTATTTAGTTTATTTAGTTTATTTAGTTTATTTAGTTTATTTAGTTTATTTAGTTTATTTAGTTTATTTAGTTTATTTAGTTTATTTAGTTTATTTAGTTTATTTAGTTTATTTAGTTTATTTAGTTTATTTAGTTTATTTAGTTTATTTAGTTTATTTAGTTTATTTAGTTTATTTAGTTTATTTAGTTTATTTAGTTTATTTAGTTTATTTAGTTTATTTAGTTTATTTAGTTTATTTAGTTTATTTAGTTTATTTAGTTTATTTAGTTTATTTAGTTTATTTAGTTTATTTAGTTTATTTAGTTTATTTAGTTTATTTAGTTTATTTAGTTTATTTAGTTTATTTAGTTTATTTAGTTTATTTAGTTTATTTAGTTTATTTAGTTTATTTAGTTTATTTAGTTTATTTAGTTTATTTAGTTTATTTAGTTTATTTAGTTTATTTAGTTTATTTAGTTTATTTAGTTTATTTAGTTTATTTAGTTTATTTAGTTTATTTAGTTTATTTAGTTTATTTAGTTTATTTAGTTTATTTAGTTTATTTAGTTTATTTAGTTTATTTAGTTTATTTAGTTTATTTAGTTTATTTAGTTTATTTAGTTTATTTAGTTTATTTAGTTTATTTAATTTATTTAGTTTATTTAGTTTATTTAGTTTATTTAGTTTATTTAGTTTATAGAGAAATGATTCATATATTTATGAAATCAAGCGATGAGATACTTAAATAAACCTTTTACAAAAATAAAATTACTGTTTAATTTTAACAACAATAACTATGTGCAAATTTAACAAATAGGTGTTTTAATACCTGATACCATTGAACAAAACAAAAAAAACAAAACTAATATTTATCCTACTACACCTACTGAAAAAATAACTCTTGTTAATAAAAATTATCCAAATCTAATACTTATTGTTCTTGTTAGATTTGGCTACAACTTTATAAAGAGTCAAACTCTAAACTATAATTATTATTAGAAAGAACAACTTGTTATGACTGTCTATGCATAATTACATCAATAAATAAAATGTTTTTATAAATACCGTATACACATGGTATAAAAAATAAAAGGTAGGATATCAACAGTGTCAAAAATAGGATGGCCACGCGCATGGCGTCACGCGTAGAGTTTGTATAGGCGCGAATTTAAAAATACTAAGGAAGTGTGAGGAAAATATATGCTAACATTTAAATTTGATGAGTATTAAGGATAATATTTTAAAAATTACATGAAATATCTATGGATATTATTATAGGATAGTTAAGGAAAGAATTATGAAGGAACATAAATGCAAATACATACATAAAAGAAATATTTTTTAAACAGTTTCTTTCTTTTTTTTAATGATTTATTTTGTTTATACAAATTCGATTTCTAAAGAACAGTTTTTATAACCAGGAAAATAAAATAAAGAGTATCTTCGCAATTCGAAACTGGGGATTCTGGTAACAATTTAACATCTGGATATGCCGGAAATTTTTACCTGATCAGGATTTGCAACTCATTTACCTGCATTATTTTACCCAATTAAATAAAATTAAGTTAATTTTTTTTTATATATAAAAAAATGTACCAAATACAAATAACTGTTACAATACAAAAGTAAAATAAAATGTCGCTGCATTTTTCCTGGACCTAGTCGCCGACAGTTTTTTAAATCATTCACCAAGTACAAGTCGAAATTTTCCTTTTTCTTTGGTGACAATTACAATTTTACTTTTGGTTATATTCCGAAATTTTTAGCCTTCAAAAGGTAGAGTCTCCAGTTTAGAAGTCCCAAGTTGTGAATTAACTAATGTGATTCACACTGGTTTATTCATATTATGTGAAGTTCTGATTTAAGATCTCTCTTATAATTGGAAGGTTGAAAGTGCTTGGAATACATAGGAAAATTTGTCTGCAGGGTCACAAGCCATTGCAAGGGCTGCTCCATGCCGAATTTTCTTTGGAAGGATGGTAGAATTGTCTATTTAGCATATTTTTTTTTAATAAAAGGTTCATGGATTTTAAGAATTTTAATCTAGGGAACAGAATGCTCTCCTCTGCCTCCGCTGGAACCGCCCTTGGGCCTCTTCTTACTTCTGACTAAGCTCTTACTGTCGAGAAAAGCGAAAAACCATAATATCTTTCTTGAATCCTTTCCTTTAATTGTTATTGTTACATCCGTGCTGCAATTTTTCAATGTTTTTCATTAAAGCCACTCACAGAGAACAAAGTTTACAACACAATATAATACAAATATCTACTTAGTATCTTATAAATCACTATAAACGACTCACAAACTACTGCAACATGCGTCTGTCATATGATATTTATTTCGCGCCAGCTCTACTAACTCTACGCATGACGTCAGCGCCGCCATGACACCATGCGCGATATCCCCCCCTGCCGTATACACATTAAGGTATCACTGCTGTGTCCATGTCACACTATTTCGATCGCTAACAAACTTCGTAAACCATCCTTTTCTTTTCCTCCTCCAATATTTCCTCCAATAAGTATTTCCTTTTACAATGGATCGTGAACAAATTTGTTTATTTAAGTCTCCTGCACTCGTACATCTTTACATTTATAATTTTATTCCCAAATTTTCCTTGACATTTTTTTTTTTAAAATTCCAAATTGATTAACTTCAAACTGACTTTTTCTTTAACAACCTTTTTTTATCTAGAAACCATTTTTTCTATCTCTTAGTCTGCTTCTCTTAAGACTTCTTACATTATTTTTATGATACAGGGTTATCAAAAACTTTTCATTATTTTTAATTATTACTATTATTATTTAATTATTAATATAATTATTATTAGTATATTAAAATACAGGGTGTTTTAATACCATATCAGGTGTGTACGTTTACACAATTAATTTTCTCATGGGTGGTGCGTGCATATACACATTGCACCAATGAATTGTTAGTACATTTACGAAGTTTACGTAATGTTTCAGAGAAAATATAGTACTTAATTTAATATTAATTTCTACGCATTGTAAACTGAAAAATAGCTATTTTTAAATCTCATGGTGTAGGGAAGCGGTGCTTCCCCCGCTTCCATGGACCGCACGCCTCTGATTCCAAATTAAATAAATAAATCGTAATCCATGTACCATAGGGGTAATATAACACTGTGTAATTGTAACTTATTAATAAAATATGTAACATGTAACATATATTCTCTATTTACATATTATAAAAAAATATGTAAAAATTTTAAAAATAAGCTACTACCATTTCCAATGTCACCGGTATTTGCAAGGTATTCAAAATCTGTACTTTTTTTTCAGTGTACAATCGCTATCACACGACTATCAATTAAACGCACATAACTAAGCAGTCCAGCATGCAAAATCCAGATTATGACAATCTAAACGACGCGCGACGTTCCAAAACAAGAGTTTTCAGTTTGCAGTTCGCACCGTCTGCGCTGGAGGCGCACACAACTCGTTCAGACAACCGAGCCGCCTTCGTTGCAGCCGGCTCCACGCAGAGCGCGTTTCCATCGCGACGCCGACGCCGTTTTCCTCTACAATCCTCCACCGATCTCTCGCTACTCCACACACCGACATCACAGTTACAGACTCTAGTTCCAGTCTTCACTATCTTCAGTCGGCCGAGATATAACGATTAGAGCGGAACATGCTGCTCCGTATGTCAAATATCTATATCTGTCATCATTAGTAAATAAATAACTTTCTGAAACAACGATTGATTTTTGCCATCGTTTTGTAATTTAGTGTAATGTTTTTGTTGGGATAATCGACGCCCGGCGTCTGTTGACATCGACGCGGACGTCTAACGTGGTTGCTGCTTGCACGTTGTCGAATGATTTTGCTCACATACTGAATACGCGGGCGAGCTGTTAAGGTAGGGTTTGTGTTGTTGGATGTGCTTATTTTTGTTGTAATTAGATATCTACTTTTATATTTGGGAGTTTTAATAATAGAAACGTCTTTAGTGGTGTCGTTATGATAAATAGATCGACGGTTGGTCGCAACACAAATACACCTGTTGACTTTGTTGTTTTTGTTCTGTTACGCCGATTTTTCAAACATTAAGTAACTGTAAAATAGTAATAAAAAAAATTAAGCTGTTTTATTACAGCCGATTTTTCAAACAAAAAATAAATTTTTTTAAGCTAAATCAAACGGACATTTATATAATGTTAATTTTAGCATTTTTTTAGAAAGTTGCTATTGAATTTTTTTAATATTATTAGGAATATGATCTATATTAAACCAAGTAACCTAGAAGTTTTTTTAAAGTATTTAAAGTTCCAAATGACACTGACGGATTTACTGGATAAAAAAGATATATGCATTCACGTTTTATCCTCACATAAAAATATTGTTTGTAGAAATAAAAAAACGCAGCATCGTGAGGCGGCAGCAACCTCTCTACCTCAACCCCTTCGAAACAGGCGCCAATTAAAATTTTAAAACAATAGTTTAGTATCCAAAATTTTATTGTTCTCGCATTTATATTTGAAAATAAAAACAGTTCTAAAAAATACAAGTTAAATCTCAACAACAATAACAACAACAAAAAAACAATTAAAAGAAAACATTTTAAAAATTGGTTAATCTTTAATACCAGATATACAAATTTTATAAAAAAAAAAACTAAAATGGTAAATAGAGAATTGTATGCATAAAGAAAAATTGGGGCTATTTGAATCTATAAAATTAAAGAATATAATACACAAACTGATGAAAAAGAATTATATGAAACAGATAAAAATAAATTTAAAAATTATCGAAATCATTTAAATTTACTAATAAGAAAAGACAAAACTGAATACTATAGCCACAAGATTTAAAAAAATATATTTACCAAAAATCTTTAAAGTTGCCTTAAGAGGAGTATTTACTTTGCTTTAGAGCAAAGCATGAAAAGGTTTCGTAGTACCCCACTTTTAAAGTTTATTTTTAACTTATTGTGAAAGAAAAAATACGTTCATGTAGGTAAAGGTTAAATCTATGCTCATCTGGAGACACTTTTTCGAAATTTGATTCTGTTTTTTCTCAAAAAATAAATATTATACTCGACTTTTTTTAAACATTTTCTCAATTTTTTTAGAAAAGAGGAGCATAGATTTAACCTTTAACTACAAGTCCATATTTTTTCTTTTTAAAATAGTCAAAAATAAACTTGAAAAGTGGGGTACCACGAAACCCTTACATTGCAAGATTTTTGTCTGGAAAGTTGCACCTCTGTTTACGTATTTCTACATCTTATTGTTATACGTAAATCATTTCTGTAATACATACTAAGATTGACATATTATGTATGTAATATGCAAGGGTTTGATATTACACCAATTTTACGTATTTTTTTTTATTTTTGCTACAAGAAAAATTATATAAATACAGATAAAGCCTCAAACCGTACCCGTCTGGAGTCACTTTTTAAAAATTTGAATCGGTTTATTTTGAAAAAAATCTAATAAGATATCTTTCTGAGGAAAATAAATGGAAATAAAAATGCTAGAAGAGAACAATATATTTAATTTTTACCTACAGGAGCATTTATTTTTCTTACAATAAAAAAAAATACGTTAAAAGATTTTTCGTCTAGAGGATACCAATAAAATGTTGTTTTTTTTACTATTTACAAGTGATTTAAATTTATTTTGTATTATGTCTGTACACTTTGTTATTTTTTATATGAAGTAATTTCGCTCAATTATTTTAAATTAATTTTATAATATATTTATTAAAAATAATATATTCCAAATTAAAAGGTATACAGTGAGATGTGAATTATAAATTTTATATTGCACTAAAGTTTTTTTTTAATGAATACATCTTCGAATTAATAATAATTAATTCCAGCATATTAACAACTCTTTAATCTGTATATTTTTTGAACTAAGTAAATCATTTTCCTTGCTTTTTATTTACAAGAAAAAGTTTTTAAATAAGGACTTTTTATTGATTACAAATATGATTATGTTGCTGCCACTCTATGATATAGTTAAAATTTCCATAGAGTGCTGACTGTAGAAGAAGGAATATGCAGTAGAAAAATAACTTTTTGGGAAAAGTTCAATACCATTAAAGAGAACCACAATTAGTATTTTCAAATTCAGGGCTAGCTGAACATTACACAAATGAAGTTTTGCATTTTGTGCATTTGGACTCCTCTAGGAATAAAAGTGGAGAAAATTCCTCATAATAACAGCTTTTGGGAAGAAAAGATGCAAAATATAATTCAAAATTTTTATATGCAATATGCCTTACTAGAACTAGTTGACAGCAGAGCTATTAGAGACATGGAAGTACGGGACAGAATACCAAATAAATGGTGATAAATTTTGTTTAATTTTTATTAACATGACGAAAAAAATCTTAAATTATTTGGAATATGTTTATTAATTTAAGAGTTACACTTTATTTATTTCTAAATGATGATATATAATTATTATACCAAATATTTTAACTAGTTGTCCACGTTTTTAGGTTCACGAAAAATAATATCAAGATTCTGATTCGGATTAGTAGTTTTTCTACAAAGGGTTTTGTGCCAAAGCCAAGCCATTTATGGATATTGTAAAACGCAGATGAGTAACTATCACATGAATAGAAATTGAAAATTCACATATGAATCTTTGTAACGTAATTATTTATAACTTTAACAACTTCATACGGCCAAAAATTTTAGATAGCTTATTTAATTCTAAATATAAATAGAATTTCATTTTAAAAGTTCATTATATTGTTTAGTTGTTGCAACTTTACCGCGCTTAAGTACCGTTCAGATTAAAATATGAATTGATATATGGAACTTAACTGAAAAACTAATGCTTTTATTCCAAAGAAAAAGTATTATGGTCAATAAAAGGAATTTTGAACTGTGATATCTTCAAGTCCTTATTTAAAACCTTTAAATATTAATATTAACATTATACAAGAGATATCTTTACAAATTGCTACATATACTGAATATAAGTTTGTTGACATAAACATTATTTTCATAATACAAATAAATATACCTCAGTTAAAGAATGGTCATATTTTATTTAATATATTCAATTAGACATGTTTTCGTTTTTTTTTCAAGATGATATTGAATACTTACTTTTTCTATATAACTTCTTATACCCGACATTGTGAGATAAAAAAACATCACTTTTTGCTTTCAATTCATTTGTAATTTTTGCCCAAATGGATAAATCTTTTTAACTGTACAACTTACAACTCGGCTGCAATACGGGTTTTTATGAATTTGTTCCAGAAGCTGTACCTAGGTAGTTAGTTCATTATAACAGATTATTCAAACAACAAAAATAATTTTTGGTAAAATATAAATAATAATATGCTGAAACATTATATCTGATCGTTACATATGATAACCCCAAAGTAAAGTACCTTTTCATTTAACTAATTCACTCATGGCTACCCCAAGTTTGAATATTATAAAACCGCCTGAATATAAAAAACAACAGGTATTCGTGATTCAAGCTAAGTGATACGCCCTCTGGAGGAAATTTATAGAAGGTCCGTATATGTAGGATATCGTTCAGTGTTGCCAGAAGTAGCAAAACTTCGCTCCGTCGTCGAATTTTACTTCTTGAAGAAGTTGATAATACCTTTTATTTAAGAATCAAAATTTGTGTATGGTAATATGTAATCATACTCTATATTTATTTAAAATTTCAGTTAATTTATTAATTTTGTTTTAAAATCCGTTCATCATTTGGCAACATTGGCGTCCGTGTTCATTGTTTACATTTTAATTTGTATCAATTACAATTCGAGTTTTTTCTTACTTTTTAGCTTTAAATTTGTTTATTTCTTATAGTATGTGATAGTGTTTATATTAAAAATGAAATCTGCGAAAAAGTCCCCAGAAAATTGCAATCTATAATAATAATAATAATAATAATAATAATAATAATAATAATAATAATAATAATAATAATAATAATAATAATAATAATAATAATAATAATAATAATAATAATAATAATAATAATAATAATAATAATAATAATAATAATAATAATAATAATAATAATAATAATAATAATAATAATAATAATAATAATAATAATAATAATAATAATAATAATAATAATAATAAAAATAATAATAATAATAATAATAATAATAATAATAATAATAATAATAATAATAATAATAATAATAATAATAATAATAAAAATAAAAATAATAATAATAATAATAATAATAATAATAATAATAATAATAATAATAATAATAATAATAATAATAATAATAATAATAATAATAATAATAATAATAATAATAATAATAATAATAATAATAATAATAATAATAATAATAATAATAATAATAATAATAATAATAATAATAATAATAATAATAATAATAATAATAATAATAATAATAATAATAATAATAATAATAATAATAATAATAATAATAATAATAATAATAATAATAATAATAATAATAATAATAATAATAATAATAATAATAATAATAATAATAATAATAATAATAATAATAATAATAATAATAATAATAATAATAATAATAATAATAATAATAATAATAATAATAATAATAATAATAATAATAATAATAATAATAATAATAATAATAATAATAATAATAATAATAATAATAATAATAATAATAATAATAATAATAATAATAATAATAATAATAATAATAATAATAATAATAATAATAATAATAATAATAATAATAATAATAATAATAATAATAATAATAATAATAATAATAATAATAATAATAATAATAATAATAATAATAATAATAATAATAATAATAATAATAATAATAATAATAATAATAATAATAATAATAATAATAATAATAATAATAATAATAATAATAATAATAATAATAATAATAATAATAATAATAATAATAATAATAATAATAATAATAATAATAATAATAATAATAATAATAATAATAATAATAATAATAATAATAATAATAATAATAATAATAATAATAATAATAATAATAATAATAATAATAATAATAATAATAATAATAATAATAATAATAATAATAATAATAATAATAATAATAATAATAATAATAATAATAATAATAATAATAATAATAATAATAATAATAATAATAATAATAATAATAATAATAATAATAATAATAATAATAATAATAATAATAATAATAATAATAATAATAATAATAATAATAATAATAATAATAATAATAATAATAATAATAATAATAATAATAATAATAATAATAATAATAATAATAATAATAATAATAATAATAATAATAATAATAATAATAATAATAATAATAATAATAATAATAATAATAATAATAATAATAATAATAATAATAATAATAATAATAATAATAATAATAATAATAATAATAATAATAATAATAATAATAATAATAATAATAATAATAATAATAATAATAATAATAATAATAATAATAATAATAATAATAATAATAATAATAATAATAATAATAATAATAATAATAATAATAATAATAATAATAATAATAATAATAATAATAATAATAATAATAATAATAATAATAATAATAATAATAATAATAATATTTATTTATTTTTATTTATTTATTTACCACATTACATACAGTAGTACATTTGAGGTGAGTATAGTGTGTAAAATAATGTAAAAAATAAGAGTTTAAACTAGCAATAGCTAGGTCGTCTACAATACCATAAATAAAATGAATACAGCACAATATCGACAGACATACATATACCGAACATTTTAGGCTAAAAACATATATTCGTTAACTGTATAAAAACAATGTTTTAAAAGGAAAACTTCAACAAATTTTTTAAATTTTTGACTAGTCATATTTGAAATATTTACATCTTTGTATTGATTTTTGAACTTATTATATAAATTAACATCTAGTTTATTTTTTTTTGACATTTGTGTACGCGAGAAACTTTGAACTAGATTGCTAGCATTTCTCGTTCCATATGAGTGGATATTTTCATGACTTATATGTTCATTTAAATTACGATGGATAATTGTAAGTGACTCTAAAATGTAAATACAAGGAACAGGGAGTATACGGTATTTTTTAAATAGCTCTCTGCAGTGGGCATAATAATAATAATAATAATAATAATAATAATAATAATAATAATAATAATAATAATAATAATAATAATAATAATAATAATAATAATAATAATAATAATAATAATAATAATAATAATTAATAATAATAATAATAATAATAATAATAATAATAATAATAATAATAATAATAATAATAATAATAATAATAATAATAATAATAATAATAATAATAATAATAATAATAATAATAATAATAATAATAATAATAATAATAATAATAATAATAATAATAATAATAATAATAATAATAATAATAATAATAATAATAATAATAATAATAATAATAATAATAATAATAATAATAATAATAATTAATAATAATAATAATAATAATAATAATAATAATAATAATAATAATAATAATAATAATAATAATAATAATAATAATAATAATAATAATAATAATAATAAGCTTTATTGTCTAACAGAATTACATCCATTAATAAGACAATTCAGATAAGAATAGTAAGAAAATATACAAAGTAATTAAAAAAAATATTAGTTTACAAATAAATGAACATTTGATAGGATACAGGATACAGCCCGCCAAGTTTATTATTGATTAAATAAGATATTTTTCACTGACTTACTAAAACTACATAAAGTTTGATTGAATATATCAATATGTGGACTAATTTTGTTTAGTTCCCTGCACATGATATGTAAAGGCGATTTTAGCATGATATTAGTACTTACTGAGGGTAGGTAGAACAGATTTTTGGATCTGGTATTTAAGGGAACATAAAAATTTAGTTGGTATAATAAATCAGAACAATCAATCATACCATTAACCAACTTGTACAAAAAAATTAGAGATATATAAACTCGTCTATCCTTGCAAGTTGGCAAGTTAAACCTTTGAAGTAACCGAGTGTGATCGAATCCACGGGTAGGATACACTCCATCCATTTTAAAAGCCATATATTTGACAAATTTACGCTGAAATTTTTCTAAATGTTGAATATGAGCCTCATAATAAGGATTCCAGATTAGACATCCATACTCTAATTTACTTCTTATGTAATGGAAGTATAGTAGTTTAGTTGTAGAAGCATTTTTAAACTTATTGCAGGAGCGATATATGAATCCCAATAGTTTTGTAGAAGCAGAAATGGCTGCAATATGTGAGTTGAATGACATTTTGGAATCAAATGTAATCCCTAGATCTTTGAAATTTGAGACGCGAGCAAGTGACATAGATTGAATTTGATAGTTATAGATAAAAAAATCATGCTTTAAGGAGTATGACACAACCTTACATTTTTTTACATTAAGAGGTAGTCTGTTTTTATTGCACCATTGATCAATGGCAAATAAATCATCTTGCATCTGATGTCAATCGTCATTGCAAGTAATGACTTTAAATATCTTTAGATCATCGGCAAATAAAAGTGTATTACATTTGAGAACAGAAACAATATCGTTGATAAATAGCGAAAATAGCAGGGGAGCAAGATTACTTCCCTGTGGAGCTCCACTTGTAGCTTCGAATAAAAAAGATTTAAAGCCATTCAACTCAACGTATTGCAGTCTTCCCTTGAGGTATGAAGAAATAAAATCAACGAGTTGTCTGTCAAACCCTAGATTTAATAATTTTTTTGCCAATATTAAGTGGTCTAGGCGGTCAAAAGCCTTTGAGAAATCTGTGTAAACTGTATCCACTTGCTGATGATGGTCTAATGCAGAAGTAGTAAAATTAGTGAAGCAAGTTAGATTAGTGATGGTACTGCGCGAACTAAAGAAACCATGTTAGGAAGGATTAATTGAAAATTTTACTTGTGGAAAAATCTTATCATATACAAACATCTTAAAGACTTTCGAAAATCCTGACACTTGACAGATTGGCCTGTAATTATCAACAAGATTTGGATTTTCCTTTTTAAAGATAGGTGTGACCTTAGAGATTTTCCACCTAGTAGGGTAAGAGCAATGTTTTAGAGATAAGTTAAAGATGTATGATAGGGGTTTTTTTAATACCTCAGAACAGTCTCTAATGATGAAGCTAGGTACTTGATTTGGTCCTTGATTCATTCGTGGTTTTAGTTTTTTAAGAGATTTAGATATGTCTTCCTCTGATAATGTAAAAATTGAAATATCGAGTAGTTCATCCCTATTGGCAGGAGATATATTTGTACTATTTGATGGGGTGGTATAAACTGACTGAAAGAATTCGGCAAACATATTAACTATTTCTTGAGGGTTGTTTACAGAATTATTATCTTTTAATAAATTATTAATTGTTGGAAATCCATTTTGTTTTGATTTAATATAAGACCAAAATTGTTTTGGATCGGAATTTATGTTATGCTCAGTAGATTCGATGTATCGTTCATACTCCGTTTTTATTTGAATCTTAATTAACGAGCGTAATCGATTGTATTCTGCTCTAAAAGTGTCACCATTAAAACCTAGTTTTTTGTGCAGGCGTGATTTTCTCTTTATATTTTTTATAATTTCAGAGGAATACCAAACTGGAAACTGACGTTTGCGGTAAACAGAAGGTGGAACGTGTTGGTCAAATATAGAGTAGAGTGTCTCATAAAATTTGTCACAAGCTTCATCTACTGAAAGGGAATTTTCTATTACTGACCAATTAGTGTTAAACAAGTCTTGATATATTAGATTAAAGTTAGCTTTCCTGAAGTTGTATTTTTGTTGATGCGTGTTAATTAAGGTATTATATTTAGGTAAATTAATTTCTATTGAGACTTCGAGACTAGGATGGTGCGTATCCTCCCGTACGAAAGGCATACATTCTTTTGATATTTTACAGGTTAGATTGGAGATTACAAAATCGAGAATATGATTGTTAATATTAGTTAAGTGATTCTGTTGATTAAAGTCAAATAGATTACAAAACATATCAAAAGAGTGTACTATATTATTAGAAAGGTTAGAATGGTTCAACTTACCAGTAGCATCATAGGCCTGTGGCAAATTAAAGTCACCAGTAATAACAACTTTGCCATGATGTAAGTAATGTAGTGACTCAAAAGTATCAAATAGTAATAGATAATCGGCAGTTGAGGTATTTGGTGGAATATAAATTACAAAAATATACATAACACATTTCACTGTAAATACTTTACAACCGACTATGTCGATTTTAGGAATATTTTCACAAAATACTTGAACATCTAGTTGATTAGATTTAAATGATTTGTCTATAGCTAAGATAACACCACCACCAGTAGTTCGAGAGCATGCTGTTAGATTTCTATCACCTCTATATACAGTGTAATTGTCATTAAAGAGTTCAGAATTTGCAACACCCTCCTGAAGCCATGATTCAGTTATGGCAATAAATTGATAGTCAGAACTTATAGTTGATGTGAAAAATTCATGGCATTTTGTGTTCAGTCCCCTAATATTCTGGTAGTAGAGTTTCGGATAGAATGAACTGTTAGACCCTATATGGTGTTAATGTCAAAATCAAAACTTAAGTATTCATTATTTTCCAAGTGCAAGTCGTAAAATTTTGTTTTTTACGATTAATGTATATCTACAAATTCACAATATTGAAATTTTACAAAACTTTGTTTAGAATCAAACTGTAATCTGATTTGTGATGATTTTATTACCATTTACATGTATACAAAGTACTACATGATTCACTTCATAATATAAGAATAAGTCTAGTAAGATTTTTAAATAAGTTTATCAATAAGAAACGTGTGGTACCTGAAATGTCTTTTAAACTACAATAGAACATGTCCTGGGTTTAGTAAATACATATTTCTAGATGTTCTTGTAGCAACCAATAGGTGAATATTTCCAACAAATTAAGGCATACACATGATAAATATTATATTTATGACGAAAGCACGATACTTAAACTTAAATTAACACTAAATAAAACTCAAAAATACTATTACAACGAGAATATTATCTAAAAACAGTTAAAAAAATCACAAATACAAAATACGCCCAAAACAAAAACATGTAAATAAACAAACATCCTACTTATAGGTGACAAATGACAGGCGCGCGAAAATTAATTTGAATTGCCAATAGAAAATATTTTAAAAAATTCTAGTTTATTTATTAATGTAAAATGTCAAGAGACCGTTTATTATCCGTTTACATTGTATTTGTTACTTTGGCTTTTTGAAACGAGGATATAGGTGGTATAGGAGCGAATGTATTGTCAAACTATGGACGCTTTTCTACTCTTAAACAATCAATTATTGTAAAATACATATTATTTTGTACTATTGTGGAATATTTTTCGGTTTCTCCATCTCAACTTTGCTCGTTAGAGTTTAGAATATGTATCCCTCATATCTACATGCAATTGTTAAAATTATGAATGAATGTTTAGTCTCGGAAGTAATTTTGTAGTATTTACTCGTAGGTTTTAATTTTTATACCTACTAAACTACCATTGCCCCGCAGGTCTGTCAGTTTGTAATGTAAATTTTCCTATTAAAGAGATGTCTTATACAAAATGAAGAGAACAATCTATTACAGAAATAAAGAGATACTACAAATAGCAAATATTTTATGTGAACATTATACTACGGTTGGAGAAAATATGGCATTAAAATCAATTAAAAATAAATTTTATTTTTAATATGTACCAATTGTATGCCAAAATTCTATTATTAAAACATTATAAAGATAAAAAATACTCAAAATCTGTTCATAAAATTATAAGAAATTCTTAGTGTTTATCCTCGTAATTAATAATTATTTTGTTTTTATTTTGTTTTTCACTTTGTCAAATTTATATATTTTATAAAAATATTTACATTTTCCTTTTGTGGGGTTTAATTTTTATTTACTAAATAATAAATTAATAATGTATATATTATATATATTATAAAATATACTATTACTATTACATGATTTCCATTAAAGTTAGATCCTGGTCAAAACAAAAAAAATGGATTTTGTAGTTTTTATCAAATGTCTCCAAAATTATAGATAATGGCACAACGAAAAACTTTCATTGGAAAAGTTTTCTTTTTCAATAATAACTAATAGAACTATAGCAAAAAGTATCCTCCCACTTGCATCGACTATGAATAAAATCAAATCAGCTCTTCAGGTAGTCCAGAATCCGAAAGTAAGGTCGACCTTCACCCATCTGTTTAATGGATAAAAGTTTTTTTTTTATTAAATAAAATAGTTTTTTAAATATACGAGCCGTTTATTTTGAAAGTGGCCTGAGTCCATTTATACTTAAAATAGATATCAAAGGGTTTGTGTAAATTTTGATTAACAACATTAATTAAACGTAGTGATTATTCAACTAATGCAATTGTCCAAAAACTGAGGTTAACTTGTTAAGTACTAATTAATTAAAATTACCTTTATCACTGCTTTCGGACATTATCGATAATGAATATCTTAATTTAAGTATAAATGGACTTAGGCCACTTTCAAAATAAACGGCTCATACCGCAATTGGTTTGCCTAAGAAAATACAGTCACCGCCATTTTTTACTTTTCTTTCTGTGTACAGATAAGGAAAGTATAGAAATCATGATAAAAGTTGCTTATGATGTCATTCTCCATTATTTTGTCCCTATACATGATTTCCCTAAAATGGACCTAATTCGAGATATTTGATGAAAAATGCAATTTCGAATTTTGAAGATAACTGAAAAACGGATGAAAAAAACACCAAATTTTAAACTTAAGCTTTAATTCATTCTGCAGTTAGCAGATTAAAGTTTGGGCATAGTCGAAGCATCTGGGGAATACTTTAAATGTGTCTTTTTTTTACTTTAAGAAAATAAATAGCCTGGACCGTATTTTCTTAGGCAACTCATTTGCAGTATATTTATAAACATATTTTATTTAATAAAAAGAAACTTTCATCCATTAAACAGATGGGTGAAGGTCGATCTTACTTCGGATCTTAGACCAAGGAGCCTCTCAAAACTGAGTTCTAAACCCCATCGAAATCGGCCAAAAAGTTTAAACTATATTGAGCTCACAAAAAAATGTATTGTACTTTTCTTCAAATATCTCCAGTGCGGTCCATTTTAGGGACATCGTGTATATAATAAAAATTATACATGACATTACGAACAGGTGTTTAAACTTACTCGTTTCCACATATAAACATTACTTTCTTAAAATTACATATACCAATATTTAGCCCGAAATTCCAGATATAATTATTAGTTCAAATCAGTGACGGCTGCTGGTATTTTAAGATGGGTGTCCACTTTTTTAATAATTTTATCATAAATGAATAGTTTAGTTTTTGTAATATTTGTTATATTTTAAATTCCATCTATAAACATTATTAGTTAGTAAACTGACTTTTCTTCATATTTTGAGATTATTTTTAAATATATATCAGGTTATGTAGAAAGCTTGACATTGATTTTTGTGTAAAAAATATTATTATATGAAACTTTACCTACTATTTTTCAGTTTTTATTGTAAATTTATTCATTTTCACAATTTGTCATACATGTCAAATAAAATAATATATTTTTAAATAGCTTTTATTGACAAAAAACAAGTGAATTAAAATGTGTATTTTATAAGATCAGTCCCATCTCATTACATAATATTACACAGACACAAACTAGAATGAAGATATTTAATGTGTGACATTCTAAATTATACTCTTCACAGTTTAACAGACCCCCTTGACCCCCCATTTTTAAACAATTTTTTTTTAAATACAAAGGTTTCTTATCCTTATAGAGCACGATGTTTGCTAAAAATTCAAATTGATATCATTTTTTGTTTTTGAGTTAGGATTTTTTTTAATATTTTAAACTCCCCAATTTATTCATGTTTTTCAGAATCAATATACTTAATTTTTACTAAACATTTCATGTTGATATCGCTGTTCGTTTTTAATTTAGGATTTTTTAATTTCAACCTATCTTAACCTCGTATTTTTAATCAGATTTTTTTCAAAATCAATAGGCTTTGTCCCATTATAGAGATTGATTTTTGCTTAAAATTTTCAAGTTGATATCATTTTTCGTTTTGGACTTATCGTGCAGATAAAAAATGTGACATCGGACAAAGTAAACCTATAATAACTCTTCATAGACTACTGTGTGAAGAGTAGAAAATAATATAATCAAGGCTAAAACAATATCATAATGTCCTAAAAAATAGGCACACTAAATGAATGATAAGGTAGAAGTTTTGAAAATTGCTTAATAGGTATATCAGTACCTCGGAGATAAACTGCGCAATGTCATTCTTGTCAACTTTTTAGTAGAGCAGATTGAATGTTGGTTGGAAACTTTTCGTGTTCCATATTTACATATAATAATTATATTTCGACAAGAAATGCAGTTAGTCCCAACTATTGTCACAATATCTATTGTTTACTAATATTCTACCTATTAAAACTTTTTTTAATATACGTGAATTGTTGGTTTTTGTAACATATTTCTATGTTGTGATAACAAATTTTCTATGACATAGTAACATATACTTCCAACATGCATCTATAAATAGTACGACTAACGTAAGAGTTAAAAAGTGTTGTTTAACGTTGAACTTATAAGTTTATTGGACATTGAACATAGTGTTATTGGTTACTTATGAACCTCTACTAAAGGTACCTATTAGATATTTTGCTGAATATCCATAGAATATCTTCTATACTGTACTGCATAATCTAAAAACATTCCATATGAAAAAAATCAGCATTTTAGTAGCATAACATCAGAACTCCCTGTATTTTTAATTTGGTATATACACATACAAAGTTTACTATTCTAGTGTTAACTATTTTTGATGCTACACAGCATAGGTATAGCATGTAGAGTAGAAAGAGTATTAACATTTTATTTTTACAATTAAATATTATACACCATACCTAAAAAACCACCAAAATATCACTGAATATGTGAAGTAAGTTTTAAACAATACAAAGCACGAGTTATCTAACATATAAGCATCTTACAAATAAATCTTATTCTTTATTATTGTTGTATTAAAAATAGGTAAAACAAAGACAAATATTATGAGCAAGCTAAATATATTTAAAAAAAGTAAACTATAGTGTAAACATACTATTTATTATATTAAATAACATATTACATTTAAGCTAACGAATTAACATAGTACCCGCGGCCAAGGAAAACGTAAACCTAATGACACATACACACATACATTATATTGGCGCCGCAATTTCAACTGGAATTTTCTTTCTGAAAAAAAAAGACGCTCTGTTGTAAAATTCCTTAAAAAGTGAAACTATATTTTAAATCAAGCTATACAAAACGAAAATGAACTCTGAAAAAACCTCTTGTACAGAGTATCACTTATACAATATATAATTTAAAAGAGCTGGATCTGTGTATACAGTATGTCCCCCTAAGTTGGAATCATATGGAAAACTTTTTTAATATTAATTTTAGGAAAAAAAAAGTTATTCTAAAACCTAGAATATAGTCATCAAATATCAAATTTTTTCAGTGGTATACGAGGTTTCTCCAAAAATATGAGTTTTACTCAAGAGTAAAGTACCTTTATTCTTTATGCGATCGATAAAATTTGGTATTTGATGGTTGTATTTTAGGTTTTAGACCATGCTCGACTTTTTATAAAGAACAACTTTTTTTCCTAAAATTAGTAATAAAAATTATTTTCATATGCCGCCAATTTACGTAGACAGTTGGTGGCATAGGAAAGCTTTAGTACCTCGCCATGAGCCAGAGCGCAGTGACGTACCAAAAACTAGAGATTAACACGTATGAAAACAATAAATTTAATATGTGTGTGTGTGTGTGTGTGTGTGTGTGTGTGTGTGTGTGTGTGTGTGTGTGTGTGTGTGTGTGTGTGTGTGTGTGTGTGTGTGTGTGTGTGTGTGTGTGTGTGTGTGTGTGTGTGTGTGTGTGTGTGTGTGTGTGTGTGTGTGTGTGTGTGTGTGTGTGTGTGTGTGTGTGTGTGTGTGTGTGTGTGTGTGTGTGTGTGTGTGTGTGTGTGTGTGTGTGTGTGTGTGTGTGTGTGTGTGTGTGTGTGTGTGTGTGTGTGTGTGTGTGTGTGTGTGTGTGTGTGTGTGTGTGTGTGTGTGTGTGTGTGTGTGTGTGTGTGTGTGTGTGTGTGTGTGTGTGTGTGTGTGTGTGTGTGTGTGTGTGTGTGTGTGTGTGTGTGTGTGTGTGTGTGTGTGTGTGTGTGTGTGTGTGTGTGTGTGTGTGTGTGTGTGTGTGTGTGTGTGTGTGTGTGTGTGTGTGTGTGTGTGTGTGTGTGTGTGTGTGTGTGTGTGTGTGTGTGTGTGTGTGTGTGTGTGTGTGTGTGTGTGTGTGTGTGTGTGTGTGTGTGTGTGTGTGTGTGTGTGTGTGTGTGTGTGTGTGTGTGTGTGTGTGTGTGTGTGTGTGTGTGTGTGTGTGTGTGTGTGTGTGTGTGTGCGTGGGTGCGTGGCGTGCGTGCGTGCGTGCGTGCGTGCGTGCGTGCGTGCGTGCGTGCGTGCGTGCGTGCGTGCGTGCGTGCGTGCGTGCGTGCGTGCGTGCGTGCGTGCGTGCGTGCGTGCGTGCGTGCGTGCGTGCGTGCGTGCGTGCGTGCGTGCGTGCGTGCGTGCGTGCGTGCGTGCGTGCGTGCGTGCGTGCGTGCGTGCGTGTGTGTGTGTGTGTGTGTGTGTGTGTGTCTGTGTGTGTGTGTATAACGCATAACTCATGAACCGATACACAGAAAAACACCAAATTTTAAACTTAAGCTTTGTTTCAGCATCCAATGAGCTGATTAGATTTTGGGCAGAGTCGGAACATCTGGGGGGGTACTTTATAGGTGGTAATTTTTATATTTTATGGAATATATCTGTTATTTACGTTTGGAGAAGAAAATTGTTCAAATAAAAGTTACTTCTAATATAATTATCTATGATTTTTGTTTTATGCAAATTTTTCCTAAAATGGTCCGTATTCGAGAAATTTGACAAAATGTAAAAAAAATAATTTTTTATAAAAATTGTTCAGATAAAAGTTGTTTGTAATATAATTCTCTATAATTTTTATTTTTACATAATTTCTCTAAAATGGACCGTATTCGAGATATTTGAGAAAATGTGTAAATTTCGAATTTTGAAGAAAACTCAAAAACGGATAAAGAAAAAAACATTAAATTTTAAACTTAAGGTTTATTTCGGCCTGACGTGAAATGATTAGATTTTGGACAAAGTCGGAACATCTGGGGGGGTACTTTATGGGAGGCCGTTTTTATATTTTATGGAATATATCTGTTATTTATGTTTGGAGAAGAAAATTGTTCAAATAAAAGTTACTTCTAATATTATTATCTATAATTTTTGTTTTATGTAAAAATTTCCTGAAATGGTCCGTATTCGAGAAATTTGACAAAATGTGCAAAATTCTGATTTTTATTATAAAAGTTTTTGAAATAAAAGTTGTTTGCGATATCGATCTCTATAATTTTTGTTTATACATGATTTTTCTAAAATGGACCGGATGGATGGATTGTAGGAAATTAAAATTTTTCAGTATTTTCGTTTTCCATGAATATCTATAGAAAAATGTTTCGAGGTAGATGTATGTGGACAGTGGACAATGTATATATTTAGTTTATCCTCTAAACATTTATAGAGATGCTGCAATAGGTTGTACAAAATAACCGGAAAAAGCCTATAATAACTAGATAGGAAAGTCATGTGTTGGACACATCAGATTTTTCTATAGATATTCATTGAAAATGAAAATACTGAAAAATTTAAATTTAGCACTTTTCCTACAATTTTTCCATTACGGTCCATTTTAAAAAAATCATGTATAAACAAATATTATAGAGATCGATATCGCAAACAACTTTTATTTCAACAATTTTCATAAAAATCAGAATTTTGCACATTTTGTCAAATTTTTCGAATACGGACCATTTCAGGAAATTTTTACATAAAACAAAAATTATAGATAATAATATTAGAAGTAACTTTTATTTGAACAATTTTTTTCTTCAAACATAAATAACAGATATATTCCATAAAATATAAAAACGGCCTCCCATAAAGTACCCCCCCAGATGTTCCGACTTTGTCCAAAATCTAATCATTTCACGTCAGGCCGAAATAAAACTTAAGTTTAAAATTTAATGTTTTTTTCTTTATCCATTTTTGAGTTTTCTTCAAATTTCGAAATTTACACATTTTCTCAAATATCTCGAATACGGTCCATTTTAGAGAAATTATCTATAGGATAAAAATTATAGAGAATTATATTACAAACAACTTTTGTTTGAACAATTTTGATAAAAAAAAATATTTTTTTACATTTTGTCAAATTTCGCGAATACGGACCATTTTAGAAAAATTTTGTATATAACAAAAATTATAGATAATAAAATAAGAAGTAACTTTCATTTAAAGAATTTTCTTCCCCAAACGTAAATAACAGATATATTCCATAAAATATAAAAATGACCACCTATAAAGTACCCCCCAGATGTTCTGACTCTGCCCAAAATCTAATCAGCTCATTATACGTTTGAACAGAGCTTAATTTTGAAATTTGGTGTTTTTCCGTGTATCGGTTCATGAGTTATGCGTTATACAGACACACACACACACACAGACATACACACACACAGACATCATCGCGAAAATAGTCAAAACGGATTCAGGGGACCTCAAAACGTAAAAATCCGTCGAAAACTCGAGGTCGAAAAAAATCATGATTCCTATACTTTCCTTATATCTGTATACAGATAGGAAAGTAAAAAGGATAACAGTATTATTTTACTAGCGCTGGTGGACCATGATTACTGTTTTACATATATCGATGTTGATGCAAAAGGAAGAGCTTCAGATGGCGGGGTTTGGCAACATTGTTCTTTGCGGCATGCTACTGAGACCCGGGATCTGAATATTCCTTTAAACGGAATAATAGTCGGCGATGATGCCTTTCCATTGAAGACCTTTCTTTTGAAACCTTACAGCAGGAGACAACTAACACGCGAAGAAAAAATTTTCAACTATAGACTGTCTCGAGCTCGACGTATATCTGAAAACGCCTTTGGTATTTTAGTAAGCAAATTTCGCGTATTTGAAAAACCAATTCCGTTAAGTCCTGAAAAAGTTGATAAAGTGGTACTAGCATGTTGTGCCTTACAAAACTGGTTGCGCAAAACAGGCACTACCTATGTACCATTTGGTCTTATTGATTTATTGATTATGAAGATATGAATCATATAAGCCAGCCGGGATATTGGAAAGATTGTACAAGTGATGGTCTTGTAAATATTCAGCTATTAACAGGTGATAAAAATCCTACCAGAGTTGCATCACAAAAACGAAATAATTACTGTAAATATTTTAATGGTGAAGGTGCTGTTCCGTGGCAATGGGGGATTATAGATTGAAGGAAATAAATGGATATTATACTTTACTCTATTTTGTTATTAAAATGAATTTTTCTTGATTTGACGTGTGGCTTTAGGAACCTATCCATTGTCGTAAACCACACAACTTTTGGAATAAAAACATCGTCGGTAGAGCAACTAGATTTATAGCTTTCATCAATTTTTTTAACTTCTTGTAGGTACGAACTACGCAAGTTTTTAAATTTCACAAATACATGTTTTGCACTAAAGTTTTCAATGTTAAGCTGAGCAGCAATTCTTTCGGCAGCTGCATTTCTTGCATCCTTGTTGTGATATTTGGGAGTTGTAGGATTCCATAATAAAGGCTCATTTTCATACAATTCCACAAATGTAATTGTGTCGCGATCGTTCATTTTCAAAATAGATACATTTGGGACATTCATTTTTGGAGTTACGAGCTACCAACAAACAAACTATCTGCAATGGTAATTAATATAAAGGAAGCGTGAAATACTAAACACGTTTATTATCAGTCGTGGCTTGGCGTGGCGTGAACAGGTCGTGAAACAGTCGTGGGCCACGAAAATCTGTTTACACTAGTAGTGAAACAAGCGTGAACTACAAAAGCGTTCGTGATTCACTACCAGTGTCAACCCGCCTTAATCATTTTACTGTTGTAGTTGAAATGTGCTAAATATTGCGTTTTTTTTTTTAATTCAAATGAATATTGTTAATACGCGATAATATGTAATTTTAAACATCTAAGAAACGTATTTGGAGGTCTTGCTATGTAATGATTTATTATATTTTAGATTAATACTAACGTACTGAATCATTCGTACTAGAAAATTTGTGCTAAATATTGGTTTTTGTTCGGGAAATCTCCTAATTCGATTATGCTAGACATAAAGATCGATGTGTTGTCCTATGTAAACAAGTGTTTTGATAGTAATATAAAATTGCTGTAAATAAAACAATTTTTACATAGAAAATATATTTGTTTGATTTAAAATAATTTTATATTTCCATACATTTATAGCATTATAAGATGTATATCCGTTTTGTAGAACACTGAATTATCCGCTGGTACACGAAATTATTGGAAAATCGTGCATTGACCACACTGCTAACATAATAAACAGACTCACTGTTAACACAGGAGGAAGGCGGACATTTTCATAGCCCTCTTGCATGTAAAAATTCCAGTATCTGAGTCCTATGAGATCGAGCGACGTCGCTCGATCTGAAAAATAGCAACATCAGTTGAAGGAAAAAATATATCAGATTGTTACTGGAAAAAGTAAAACATTGGAACCGTATGGAAGTTACAAATACACGTGGAATATAATATTATTTTTATTAAAAACCATATTGGCAGATAACAATACATTTTCATTTTATATTTATATAAATTGATTTCTCTTTGTACTGGGGGCTGTTACAGACAAGCCGTCACTGCTCTAGTCAAGCTGTGTCCCAACCGTTTCGTGTGCTTCTGCTGTGTAAATCATTTTACTAGAAATAGGTACATACTGGTTAAACATCTTTCCTGTCATAGTATAATAATTGGTAGGGTATTTCGCTTTTGAATGCAACACACAACTTATCGTAAACTGCCAAATCCAGAAATACATTTGCTATTCAGCATTTCGCATGTTTCGGTATGTATATAGCGTGATCTACATCCTGATATCATGTATTTTGTTGTCAAATCATAAAAAAATTTCGGAATAGAGTTTATATTCAGTCTATAAAAAACATTAGATGCCTTTAGATTGGCGGTAACAATCATCTCACTGATAAATGAGTCATAGCTAGAGATAAGATAGATAGCTATTCATTATTAAAATATAATATGCTGTTAACATCAATGCGACAATCAATACGCTACAGTTGTAGGTCTGGAGTGAAGTGACGTGTGGTGAGAGGGGATAAACAGAAGGATTTTACGACGATACAATTTTTTTTTATCAGTGAATTATGTGTAAAGCGAGTGTGCGCTTATAATAAACAACGTAGAAAATGTAAGCCGGCGCAAGCCCTGTTGCCACATCTAGTACCAAAGACTTGATATTCGACTTAACATTGACTAGGTTTTGGAATTTATTGAAAATTATTACATCTAATTTAGTGAAATTGCATCTAATTTAGTGAAATTGCATCTAATTTAGTGAACTTGTATCTAATTGAGTGCATAGAGTATAGACTATAATACATTCGGTACCATATTTTTTACTGAGACCCTTCCCATGGGGCCTCAGTATTGCATTCGTGCAGACGAAAAAATTTTCTTACCTCCATTTTTTTAAACTTTTTTTCACGTTTCCGATCATTCAGAGTCCGAAAATGCAAAAAAAATTTCGTCTGGTCGTCTGTATGTATGTATGTATGCCGGCACGATAACTCGAAAACGAAAGTTCTGATTGACTTGCGGTTTTGATTTTCTTAAATAATTGCTTCTAACTTAGAACCCTATTGATTTTCAGAATTTTTGGTTCATCCTAACTAATTTAATATCAATGTTCTTAAATCCGCCTGTGTAATCCATATGCGACTAATTTATACATTCCGAGCATTCCACGTCTAAATTCCTAAGATTCCTAAAATTCCATACATTGCAAAATTATGCACTCCAGCGACTTGTCAAATAACTGTTGATTGTAAAGGTGAGATTCCTAAGGGCGGTTGCGACTTTCATAGTTGCAATCATAGGCTATTTTTATTCGAAATAGTAATCGTCAAGCCTGCCAATTTATGAAAAATATACAAGCAGTTATACAAGCAGTTTCTTAAAAATGATTTTTTTATGGTGTTGCTAACTTAAGCTTACTACTATTTCGCTCCTAGCCACAGTGACACTGGCTCTCTGTCGCAACCCCATAGAATAATTAAACAATTATTTTATTTTGCATGGCTGTACCTGTCAATGTCAAATATCAAGTATCAAGTTGTCAACTGAACTGTGATGTGTGAATTGTTCTTAAATGTCAAATTATTTAAAAATGTTTCTATCCTTCTTTTGATATTTATTTTTTACAATTTTTAACATATGTAATGTGTATGTAATTTAAAAATAATTACACAAGTCAATAATATAATTTTTTCTGGTTAATCGAATCGGTACGCATTTGATTGTTTTAAGATTGAGCGAGTGACGGTTTTACTGTGATTTTCATATTTTATGAACCTTTTGAGATGTCTGCTAACTGAATTTGAAAACGTGATTTTCAAAAATGATACATTCGAAGTAACCTTAAAACTATGGATGACACTAGCAAACAAATAAATATTCAGTGGATTTTAGGACTTCTAAACCAACAAGATTTAAAGATTCATTTATTAAGGTAAATAATAGGATAGAACTTTAAATATACCTAATATTTAATATTAAAATCAAATTTTACATACTCGTCTTGTTTTTGGTACAAGTAATTAATTAATTATTTATCAGTATGAAATTTTGTAATTTGGTATTATTTTAGAAAGGATTGCAATTTATAATTACGATACATACTAAACATAATCATACTCTTGAAACAGCTGAGACACTTCGATTTCTTCAAGCCAAGCCATATGTAAATGATTTGTTTATGAATATTTAAATGATAGTATGATCTTCAGTATGACAATAACAGAAGCAAAGAAAGTTTATGAATTTGATGAGCATATGGTATTGATTTTAGCCAGTGGAAGTAAAAATCCTACTTACAGAACGGTGCAAAATTGGTATCATTCATGGAGAAATTTAAACTTGGGATCAAGGTCAGGAGAAGGGTTAATCAAGGTAAGTGTTTCATCTTTTTCATTAAAACAGAATGTTCTTTCTCCTGACGTTTGATGTGCTCTATTTTGTATGTTTTCGGTTCAGTTTGTTTGATTTTGGGAATGAAATCTGTTGTTTGCCAGTTTGTTTGAATAATTTCATAATCTTTAAGGCCGTTGTATGTTCCAATTTTCGAGTAGACAATAACGTTAGGATTTTTTATTTTGTGACTTGGTTTCGTGATTTTTTCGGTGTACGAAAGATCATCAATGACGCAAAAGCCTTCCTTAGTTGGTACGTGACAAATAAAATGTCCAATTGTACCTATTAATGGAGGTACAAATTCTGTTAAAAACTTAAAGTAATATGAAGTTTCATTTGTTATCAGTTCTTTGGGTATTATCAGTTCTTTGGGTATTTCTTGTAATGTTAGATTAGTAAAATATTGCTGAAGTCCAGTTCGGTAAACGCGAATAAAAAGTAAGTCTCCTGGAGTATTTACGATATTAAGATTTCTTGTATTACAAGTACAGCACATTTTGTTAATAGATGGTTAAAAAATTTTGGCAACTTCGGTATGAAGTGTCTGGAGATTATTTGTTGATACTGTAGCACATAATGAAATCCTTAATATTATTTGAGCAATTTGTACATATTTTGGTTCGTGTGTGTGAAACTATCTCTGGCAAAATTGTTTCAATCATGTCAATAATATTCCATGCCATATTTATTTCTTCAAATTTGTGTGGAACAGTTTTATAGAGATATTAAGAGGCCCCGACACCAATTTTATTCATAATTGAAAAAGTTTTTGGACGGCAACTTCTTTATTTTTAAACTTAGAAGGATGCGGTTTTCACCGATTTATTCTAGATCTAATTCTTAAGAGAGGACTAGTAGCAGATTTTTATATTTTTTTTTTAATTTTGCAAATAGGATGTATTTTTTTTAATGAAAACAAAATTTAAAAAACTAAAACTAGTCCTCTCTTCTTATAAAAACTACAAATACAATGAAAAAAACCGCATATTTTTATTTACAAAATTAAACTTTCCACTGTCCAAAAACTATTTTCGTCCGTAATATGGCGCCCCGCTAATTTCGTTGCGGAATATATCCGTACTATCTTTAGAAAGCGAGAATACCTGAGATACACGGAAAAAACAGTTTTTATATTAAAAGGATAAAATTGAAGTTTTTAAATATATGCGGATGTATTTTTTCCGTTTAATTAATTAAAAAATTATTATTTATGTGTTGTTACACCTGGTACTTTCCCTCAAAGCGCGTGGATCAATGGAGTTTATTTATTTTTTATTTTCCTACCTCTAAAGCTAATACCTTTTATCAAACACCAATATAATTTGCGATAATGAAAGCAGTACAATATAGAAAAAATGAAGAATGTATAGATCATAATAAAAAATCTTCTAATCTAGTATGTGACATTTTAAATGTAGTGCACCATGTATTTGGACAGTATGATGGCTGCGCAAAATTGAAGTATTTTTGCACTAAGAAAACTCCAGATGAAGAAAATATAAGTGCAGTCCTTTATTTGATAAATTATTGGATATTGTTAGATTTCTGGCAACCCATAGCAGTAGTCTTATGTACGATACAGGCAGTAATGTTGCTGAACAATTCAACAGCATTATTTGTAAATTTATAGGAGGTAAAAGAATAAATTATTCTTTGAGAAGACACTACAAAGGTAGATGTTTTGCTGCATTTCTTAGGTATAATACCAAAAAATCTACTTAAGTATAAAAATAAGGCAAGCCCTTCATTGAAAAGACAAAGAGCATTTGAAAAAATTAAAAGAAATAAGATAAAAAAAAAATAAAAAAAAGATTAAATTTTGAGGACAAAAATTACGGCCCAAAGTGTGAAAAACCAGATATGTCCTCAGCAGATTTTGACGAAGCTAAAGCATGTTTTCTATCTTCGCTTCGGAAATCGAATCCATTGAAGCAAGAACCAAAGAGCAGGCCAACAATTTTGAATGGGTCGAAATGCGAAAACACCTTTTGGAGAGGTTCGTAAGAGAAAACCAACGACTCGTTGTGCAAATTTGGTTCATAAGCTCCTTACACAACCATTTATCAGGAGCAATGCAGTAGAATGGGGTAAAGTCAATGAGTCTACTGTAAAAAATATTTTGATAAAACAGCATAAATTGAATATCGAGTCAAGTGGATTATTTATTAGCGGTGAATACCCCTGAATACCACATGAAATTAGGCAGAAAAAAATTTCAATATTAAAAATAAACAAAAAAAATGAAGTATCAATAAATACAGGACAAAACTGGTATTATCAGATTCAATGTCAATTAAATGTAGCAGAAAAGAATATTGTATTCTTTTTTCTGGACTAAAAATGACATTAAGCTGGAAACAATTACTAGAGACAACGATTTTTTGGTAAACACTATGTTGCCTCACCTTAAAAATTTTTATTTTTCACTGCCTTCTTCCCGAAATTGTGGATTCAAGATTAGCCAGAGGTATATCAATTAGGGAACCCAAATATATCCTTAAAGCAATAGATAACAAAGAAAAGAAGATTTAGAGTTTGAGTTGAACAAATTACGAATTATTTAATACAATAAAAATATTTTATGAAAATTGTTTGAGTTCTACTCGTCAAAAAAATACCAGTATTGCCTTTTAATTTAAAATATAATATAGTACACTTATCTAAATTAGTCACGTAACCGTCCCTGCCTAAGAAAGTAATGTAAATAATATAAATCTTATCTTTAATTCGAAATTTACAATTTTATATTTTTTATACACAAAAATATTTGTTTGCAAAAAATTTGTTATCTAAAATCAAAAAAATGATAATTACCTACTAGTCAACTCAAATAAAACAAAGTTTAAGAACGAAACATAAAAACTTTAAAGAATTACTTAATTTTTCTATAATAATAAATCATTTATTTTATTTAAATTCTCACACTAATAACGCAGTTATTTATTCTGTACTCGGAAATAAATGAAATTTTTCAAATAATATAGATGATCCTGGTAATCTACAACAATTAATTTGTATAAAATAACAGTGCAGCAGCAGCCAAGGAATATTATGTTAGCGTATCACTAACAACTTTTCCAGTGTATCCTTTCTCACAGGCGATTTCTTCGAGGAAGGGAGACGGATGCTAGACAAGAGGTAACCAGCAAAACCGGCATTTGAATTGTACACGTGGTGTCGGGGCGTCTTAAATCCAAATTTGATTTTTCTCGTTAATGTCATTGTTGTTCATGATATCAATCAATACTTTAAAATACTGTAAATTTAGTCCCTCAAAGTAGATGTGCATGGCTCTGTCAATTTTGTTTAGGGAAATAATGCCATGAGCAAATGAGTTGTAAGTACAAAAGAAGTTCTTAGTAATTATATTATTATTGGATATATTGCTTGAACAAGTTTTTAAACCCTAATCAAAAGGCGATATAGAATGATTTTAAAAATCAAGGCTTGTGAAAATCATCACATGGTTTAACCTAAGTAATGCCAATGCTTCACAAACCAAAAAATTCAAGGTGCTAATACTACTATCGACTTTCGGTATTTCGTTCCAAGTTAAATTATTTCTCGTTTTTGTTACGCTACGAGTTTACCCTTGTGGGCCTCAGTCTCCATAAGGTGGGAACCACCATTTTAGCGTCATGTCTTCAAGTGTTTATTTTTATTTTACCTCTGTTTTTTGTGTTTTTGGTCTTCGCTATATTTTGCTGATTGTTTTTTTTTTAATAAAATTTATGTCAATTTCTTATACATGATTCTTTGGATAATATTATTGAGTTTCTTTCACCGATTCTGGTATCTGGTACTCAGAGTATTTTTTTATAAGAAGCATTAACTTCATATAAAATTAACTACTCTAATAGACAAGAACAAATGTATGTATTAAAAATAAAATTGAGGAAGGAGACTTTTTTATTGTTCAAATTTATAGTACAATTAATAAAACTCATATTAATACTCATCGAGCGAGCGAAGTGCGAAGTTCTAAATTTCGACCGGAGGCGGCTCTTTAATTTTTTTTTTTTTATGAATTTACCGTTAAAAAATTATCTTCATATAAAATTGATTGACTGAATTATTAATAAGTAACATGGGAAAGCATTGATATAAAACAAATTTCTTTCAATATAATCATCTGTTAGTCATTGTTATCATCATCATTATCATCATCATCATCATCATGATCATCATTATTATACTCGTTACATTCTCTTTCTGAGCGGTTAGATATTGATAAGCTTGTTGATATTCCAATTCATATCTCATTTTAAAATATATCAGAAGCATATATATTTTGTTTAGAAACTATTACACAATTGGCAACAATGTAGAAGTTGAATATTGACTAGTTTATAAAAAACATATGTACCAAGTCTAATACAATTTAGAAATTCTAAATAAATAAAGGTAAAATACGATATATAACAGACAATTATTATAGACAAACAGAATAATAAATATTTCAGAATTCAATTAAAGCGCTGGTCACTTTAGTAAAGTTAAATATTCATTAATACAAAAACATTACGTTAAAAGCTTAGAACTTTTCATTTTTCAAGATTTGTTGAATTTTATTATACAGGGTAAACCTAAGTTAATAATATTTTTACTGTGTATAGAAGCTATTAAATTAAATAACTTAAAAAAAAAAAACAAAAATAGCACAAACTTACATTATTACTTTTCGATGATGAATATTCACTTGTGTATTTGCTGCAGCTTTGTTGCTATTGTTGAGTTTAGACTCGCAGTGTGACATCGCACGTTTGTCAGGTATCTATTTTTGGTCTATGGAAACTAAGTTTTTTTTAAAAAATACCTCTGTAGTATTTATAAGTCATTATGGTGTTGGATACTTAATCTTGAATGCTTTAAAGATCGGATGAATCTTCAAATCTGGATTTAAATATCTTTTGAAATTGAATAAACTCGTGTTTGGCGAATTAGATTGCCTTGTGGTTAGTACGTCTGTAATTTCGCCTGACATTTCTTTTGCTTTCAGCCATTTCCATGCTAGTTCCATGCCGGCGTTTTTTAATTGGAACATCTATCAATCTCATAAAATCTATTGAAAAAAATATATTAAAATGCTTCCAGTACGGTCCTGTAAATAATGTGTTGAAAGTTTTAATTGAAACACAAGGTAAACCGTTCACTGTTTATTCTGTACAATACCAATTAAGCACTTTGATACATTTTTAAGAAAATCGCTTTAAATAGACAACAAACTTGTTTTTATATAAAAATTCTACTAAACAGTGAACACCCTAGTAAATTACAATGACTGGTATTTGTATGATTTACTATAAAAACTTGATTTTTAATAAACAAATCCAAGCCCTGATTTAGATTTTTTTATTCTCTATCCTTACTTCACAAATGGCGTTCCATTTGTGATGCGGTCCGGGTAATTCAGAAGACAGGATTCAAAATAAAAGTATTTATTCTCTCTTTAAGTAACAATATAAAATATATTTAAAATAAATTAGTTTTCTTCACGGCCCTCGGACCAATAGCCACGACCTTTCGTCGAGTGTCGAACAGCTGGGGCCCAATTCTCGAAACATGCGTTAACTGCCGCATGCGCCAAGTAACGTATGGTCGTTAACGCATACGACAGCAATTTAGTATTCTTGAACACCATGCGATAATCGCGAATCAAGTCGAACGTGTTAACGAAGAGTCTTTGATTATTACATAGTCTTAACCAATGAGGATTGAGAATACCAAAGATGAATACTGAATATGAGATAATTGCATTGACATATGTCAAAATTGCCAAAAATGCAAAAATAAAATTAAATGGATTGTAAATGTCTAATAATTTTTGGTTTTTAAATGTTTTGTATTTTGGACTTGATAATTTTAGTGGTTTAGATTTAGAATATTAAAAATGGAACAGCGTGGTTCAAGAATAACGGAAAAACAGAGTGAAACTTTAGTAGAATTTATAACATTGTTTAGTGCCTGTATAACTCCCATTTCTTCTATATCATCCATACTAAATAAAACGTACCAAAATAAACTGGCACTTAAGCGTCAAATAAAAGAGTTCACGGTACAAAAAGTTTAACTTTTATATTCTAATAACTAATAAAATGTTCAAAAAGTCAATTTAAAAATAAATATTTCCCAATAAATCACAAAACAAAACCAATAGATAGAAACACGAATCACATAATATGATAAAGCAGGATTAATTGAGAATTATAACCTTACTTTCACCTAAACGAATGCGACAAAGTGGTTGTCGAACGGTCATGAGCGCTAGATGAAAAAGTAGAACTACTTGTGTCCAACATACAACAAGCAGCCACCTATTATGCAGCGAACAACAGGAAATAACTATCCTAAAGAAATAAGGGACCTAATCTCTGCAAAAAGAAAACTAAGAAGGGCATGGCATCAGACCAGATCTCCATCAGATAAAACCAAACTTAACAACGCCACCCAGCAGTTAAAAAGACAGATAAAACAAATCAAAAATGAATCTATTTGTGAGTACCTTAGTGAGTTGACAAACGATAAATCCACTGATTATTCTCTATGGAAAGCCACAAAGCGATTAAAAAGACCCACTGTGCAGAATGCTTCAATCAGGAATACAGATGGTAGCTGGGCTAGAAATATTATACAAAAAGTTAATAGATTCGAAAAGCACTTAGAAAACAAACCAAATAAAGGAGAAGAATTACCGAACTGAGCTCCTCTAGTGAGAGATGACTCAATTATCAGACCCACCTCTCCAAAGGAAATTGCAGAAGATATAAAAACAAATATTAATCCTAAGAAAGCTTCTGGCTATAATTTTGTAATGAAGTCAATTTTCCTCAATCAATTTATTTTCATTTTTCATTTTTAATAAATATTTAACGCGATATGAACTGTCGATCCTCAGTTAATTTACCAGCGCGAACGCCGATCGAGAATCGTGCGCGCTAGGTCTGTGTCTAAGTGGGATTTCTGGGATGCTATTAAAATTTAAAATTATCAGTTCGATATAATTTTTGGTTGCTAGCAGTTGACTCTAATAAGCCGCATTAGATACTAAATCACCTTTGATATTTTTTCCCTTTTCCGAGTATTTACAAATCCATTAGGTAAAAAACCTTGTTCCGCTTTTTACGTTGGATATTGACTCCGTATATCATTTTAAAAACCGAATTAGTTTGTAGGAATAGGAATATTTTTATAGATAGTGTTTAGTTAAAAGATTTAATTTGATTTCTTTAATAAATAATAGAATTTGTTTCTTGGCAAATATACCGTTTCTTTAAAAAGGGATAGAATTTGAATAAAATATTAAATGATAGGATTTAATTCTGTAATATTATAAAACCGAGGATTTTAGACTTTTGATCGTTAGTCTGTATTAAGAAATTATTTTTTTTTTTTGATAGGTTAAATCGGGATTTAAATTTGATTTTATTGATAAATACTTTTGTCTAGTAAGTACCGCGTTGTAATTAAGTTGGGAATATTAGTAAACGGAGTTTTCGGGGAGACGTTTTCCCTCTTTTAATAGTTTGTTTATTTCTTTTACCGTATATTTAAATAATCTTAAATAGCATCTTGTCCTTGTCTGAACGGGCTCGTGATGATGATCAGTTCACCCTTGGAGTAGGTGCTATCCGCGTTATAATTTTTTTTAGTTAATCTGTAAACCGAAATTTTTTAATAATTTTAAATAGTATCCTGTCCTGTTTGAACGGGCTCGTGATGACGATCAGTTCACTCTTGGAGTAGGTACTATCCGCGTTAGTAATTTTCTTCCCTCCGATAATAAATTGTTTTTCTTTTTCCGACAATTTAAATAACTTTAAATAGTATCCTGTCCCTGTCTGAACGGGCTCGTGATGATGATCAGTTCATTTCTGGACTAGGTGCTATCCGCGTTAGTTTTCTTTTCCCCTTTATATTCTTCATTTTTTTTTCGTGCAAACTGCAAGTTGTAGAAAGCAAAAATAGCTTCATTACCCTGTCTGAGCGGGCTCGTGATGACGATCAGCTCATTCTGGGATAATAGGCTACCTCGGGTATAAATTTATTTTTATTTTCTTTCTGTATATTTACTTTAAGTAACTCTTTCGCGTCCATGTCTCCTCGCACTCTCTTCGACCGTTTAGTTAATTTTTCTTCACCTAAATAGCAAAATACCTACATTTTAGTTTAATTCCCGATACCGCGGTTAAACAGTTATTTACCGAGTGAATAGCCAAGTTAATAATTACCGACCAAAATATACATTTTAATTTAATTTTGACGTCTGATTGACACTAGTCGCGAATCAATACCGTCCGTTTTGTTTCTTTTTTTTTATATTAAGGTTATATTGACTATCACCACAACTGGGGAGGGCGTTGAAATATTTAATTTCTTTTTTTTTTGTTGTAAATAGTTAATTACAATATATGTGTCAATGTTAACCTGCCGTATTACTGGTTAATAATTCCATACTTTATTTTCCCCTTATATTTCAGCTAGTGATAAATTCCGTACGAGCCCAAGCAACGATTAAAGCCCGTTACTTGTGGCCTACTATTACCTGTGTCTAAGTGACCTTTGACCCCTGGAATTTTCATCTCCATCTGTGGCTACCCGAGTACTTTCGACGCCGTTTAGAAAGTTTGTGAAGTAAACCATCATCAAAAATCTGGCGCTCGAGAACCGCCCGTAACCAGCGTCATTCGTAAGGAACCGTTTTCTCTGTGGCGAGAAAACCCCTTACAATTTAATTACAGGAGAAGTCTTAAAACAACTTCCAAAGAAAGACATCATTAAACATTAAACATTAAAGTAGCTGAAGTCATTATGATCCCCAAACCAGGAAAACCTCCGAACGAAGTTTCGTCATATAGGCCAATATCTCTATTGCCTATAATATCGAAACTATTTGAAAAAATACTAATAAAAAGACTGAAAACCATCATTGAAGAAAGAAAACTTATTCCAGATTACCAGTTCGGCTTTAGAGAAAACCATTCAACTATAGATCAGGTTCATAGAATCTCAAATGCTATTGAAAAAGCATTAGAAAACAAAGAAGTCTGTTCAGCCATCTTCCTCGATGTTGCGCAGGCTTTTGATAAAGTATGGCATGATGGCTTAAGACATAAACTGAATGTGTTACTTCCACAGCCATACTCAGAGCTATTGGATTCATACATTTCAGATAGATTCTTTAGAGTAAAACAAGATGAAGCATACTCTGATTTGAAAGAAATTAAAGCAGGAGTACCACAGGGAAGCGTCCTGTGACCCACTTTGTATCTGTTATACACTTGTGACATACCCCAACTAGAACAAGACACAATAGCTACATTTGCAGATGATACTTCCATCCTAGCGATAGGCAAAGATCATGAAGAGGCTGCAAATAAACTACAAACATCAGTTAATAAAATACATAAATGGACCAAAAGATGGCGTATTAAACTAAACGAAACCAAATCTGTTAATATTAATTTTACTAACAAAAATGGTCAAAGAATACCAATTAACATAAATAATGCTCAGATCCCTTATGCTAACTCGGCAAAATATCTAGGTATTACATTAGATGCAAGACTTCGCTGGAAGGTCCATGTTAAAAAGAAAAGACAAGAGTTAGATATAAAATTCAAGAAAATGTACTGGTTACTTGGTAGGCATTCCAGCTTATCTACACATAACAAAATTCTATTACATAAACAAGTTCTCAAACCAATTTGGACCTATGGCATTCAGCTCTGGGGTTGTGCCAGCTACAGTAATATTCTAATAATCCAGAGATTCCAGAACAAAGTATTGAGGAACATTGTCGATGCTCCTTGGTACATTAGAAACAGCGACCTTCATCGAGACCTTCAGATGGACACTGTTGACCAGACTATCACTAGATTCGCTAGGAGTCACGAACAACGGCTCCACCAACATGTGAACGTTGAGGCGATCCATCTTCTTGACAACACGAACCTGACAAGAAGACTCAAGAGAGTGAAACCTTTTGAGTTAACCAAGTGATTGTGTTAATAAAGCAAAGCATTGTGCGGTTTAGAGTTACACGTTAGTTTAGTGTAATTAAGTTATCAGACCCTAAGGTATACTAGCGAGTAGAACTTTAGTTTTTAAGATTGCAACCCTAGTTAAGTTAGGTTATAACAAAATGGTCTTTAATGCACAAACGTCGTACAAATTAGTTTTTTTTTTAAACTTTAACACCCTATATCTCAAAAGTTAAGATTCGCACCATTAAATATTAGCATGTTATTAGGAAAAACCCTGTATAATATAAAACTCTGTTGAACGTTTTCTATTTATAGATATAATTATTAACGGATCACAAAGCATTTTAAAAAGCAAACTCCATTTAATTAATTCAAAAAGGAACAAAACACATTAACTGGTGTATCGCTCTTATTGCGAAAGGAAATATATCCGACAAAGCCCATTTGGCAACCATTCATTCCATTTTCCCCAATTACCCGAAAATCATTTGCATTCCAGAGAGACGTTTTTCCTTTGGAAAAAATAATTATTTGTCGGCCGTTGGCGTTTCAAAGGAGAAGGGGATTAAACAAATTGAAATCATGGGGATTGTGGAGTAGAGTGAAACTCTTCCGCCATTGTGATCATTATTCTGCACATTTTTTTTTATTCTTAAATTAAATCAAAGAAAATGCAGAGAAAGCACTTGTGTTTGGAAATTAAAAGATTATACACAGTAATTCGAACTTTGACAATCATACAGTTCATATTATCAGAGACAACAGAGACGTGTAACTTAATAGGAAAATTTGTTCGGTGGTCCATTTAAATTACATATATGACTTTGTTTCTCTTTAACATTAATCTTTACATATATTTATCTCGCTCCAATTAAACTAACACCAATAGTCGTTTTCTTTTTACAAGCATACTTGACTAACTAAAAGTTAGATTCTGATCTAAGCTTAACTGTAAAAAGAACGCGAATTTTGGTTGACAGGTGACGTGCCCCATGTCATCCGTTTAAAAACAATCCATATTTTATTCAAATTTTATAATGTTTTCAACATTCAACACTACAAATTTTACCCCCTATTATCATAGTCTTTTAGTCTCTCTAAAATAATGAATTCATGGGATATGTTTGATCATATGATGCACAGAACACTCACTTTCTGTGATGGTTTATGTTTGACGTCAAGTACCGCGCACCTTAGCATCGGTAAGGGGGGAAGAAAGATTCTGACTTACAATCACAAAAAGAACGTATATCTCAGCTTAGTCGATGTAAGTTAGCTCAGATTAGTTGTAAAACGAAAACGACTAATCTTAGAGGTTGCTGATGTGTGTGGTTTTTTGACGTTGACGTATCGATTAGAACTGACAACTGATAATGTTATGAATGTTCATTTTTTTCGTAATTTTCTTGTATTTTTGCGACTTTTTTTTTCTTGGTGACGCATTTTCTTATTTCTACACATTTTTTTTAACAGCCTTTCTTTGTTCTATATATTTTTTTTTCGTCTGTATCGTTCCATGTTTGTAGGTATTTTTCTCTCAGTTTGTGATTTTTTTTTTAATTTCTTTATCACATTCATTATCTAAGCATTTCTTTCTTTTCTACTTTTTTTTTATTAATATTTCTCAGTTGATATTTTATGGCATTCTCTATGTTATTCCATTTCTTCTCTACTATGTTGGCCATGTTTAAAACTGGTGGATTGTCTAGACTTCTTTCTATGTCTGTTCCATATCTCCTTGACACCTCGTTTACTTGTAATTCTTCCATGTTATATTTTGTTTTTATATTTATATAGATATTTTGTTTTGTTGTTATCCCGACAGAATGCAACCAAATATAAAAAATTTCTGCGTTTGTCTACAACTCTTCTCGAACATAATACATTCGATAAACCTAGAGTTTCATAAGTTCGAAGAAAGGAGCCAGTCAGCGATATTAATGTCTTAGCTCAAATTCGAATAAATCCAGGAGTTGGGTCGAGGATTATTGCAGGTGAATATAATTTATCAAAAAGTGCTGTTAATAAGATAGTAAAGAGGCACGGATACCATGATTACAAATACCAAGCGGTACAAAAACTATATCGTAAAGATCCTGAAAGAAGATTGCAATTTTGTAATTGGTTTAAACAGAAGGTAAGACTTAATAACAACTTTGCACACATTTACGAATTCTGGTATGTTCAATCGAAGAAATAAACATTTTAGTGTCACGGAAAATCCTCACCTAATCCAAGAAGTGAGACATCAATATCGTTTCTCTTTGAATATGTGGTGCGGTTTGTTAAATAATAAATTACTGGGACCATACTTTATTGACGGAAACCCTACTGCAGAAAAATATTTAGATATACTGCAGGATATGTTAGATGATCTTTCTATAGAGTATCGTCTTAACGAAATCTGGTTCCAACAAGATGGATGTGGCCAACACAATTTAAGAATGGTCACGGATTATTTGAATCAGACTTTTCCCAATTCATGGATTGGAACAAGAGGTCCCAGTGGCGTGGCCTTCCAGATCTGAATCCATTAGATTTTTATTTGTGGTGACATTTCAAAAATAAAGTGTATAATACACCGAATGCAACAATTGAGATTCTCCGCGAAAAGAATCGCCAAGTGTATTGAAGAAGATGGCGGACATTTTGAACAATTACTCAAATAATTTTATTGATACTTTCAAATAATTTGACTATGACTTACAAAAACTGAAATTCTTTTTATTATCAGTAATTGCGTTTTAAAATTTCTACATTACTATTGTTGTTGATGAATTGTTTAATTTTCGGAGAATTACATAAATTTTGTAAGAATTGACTTTATTTTTTTATCGAGAGGCATGACATTATGTTGATTCAGCTAAAGATGGCTGAAACCAAGCGTAAATTTAATAAAATTTGGATTACGGTCCATATTACCCAAAAACCGTCATTGAATGCCATTGTGTAATACACAGGAGTGCGTTTAGAAACCCCGCACGGCGCGTCTGGGCCCTATTCTAATGCATGTGGTCAGACGCGCCGTGCGGGGTTTCTAAACGCACTCCAGGTGAATGCAGGACGAAAAGTTTTTTCAAATAATGTTTGCCAGACTAACGTAAGTGACATTTGGCACTTATGATAGTCTGACAAAAAGGTATCGATATACTCTTATACTTTATAAAATATTTGTTACATTAGTTTTTAAATATATTATGAATATATAACAACTGTGATTTTCTTTGTAATTTGTCACAAAATGATACGAGGTACTTTCTAAACGTAGCAATTGTAGTTTGTTTTTCTGTACCTTACAAGAATATAATTTATAGAAAAAGAGTTTGGTGTATTATTTTTCCAAGTTTAAATATTTAATAATCAATAGAATTTTCAAGTGTTTTTTTTTTAGCGAAATTAACAAGAGTAATAAAAACTATGTTTACTGGTTATATTAAACTGATTAAAACTTCCTTTATTTAAATGATTATTTATATAATAAAAATTTTTATGTTATTAGAAGCTTTTATATTTTTTAATATACAGTGAAACAATAATTTTTGTTTCTCCTGTAAATTTGTATAGAAAACTATTTCTGAATCCATGATATAAATTTCCCGCCCTAAAGCATTTTTAATTTTCCCGCTATTTTTTAGAGGCGCTATCATAGACTGGTTGTGGTTACAATCGCCCAAACAACTTTTACCGAACAAAAAAAATACATTGAGTTACACGTCTTGCTGGGTGTCTCTTATATTATACACAAAGATAGGATTGATAAAGAAGGGAACATATAAAAAATACAACAGAACTAATATTAATTCAATGATAAACTAATGTTTCCAACATATTATCCAGTTTTAGGCAATTTGTTTTGATGATGACTAGGTTCATAGGCCTAGAAAATAAATGTTTTCTGTTTCAGCTTCCATTTATGGCCACATGGTCCATTTTCACTGGCTACGACGACCATACATTTTAAATAATAGTATATTTCCTACGACACATATCACACTATATAGTCCTATGGAAAGTGCCCTATATCACACGGGTATAAATAAGAATTTACTTTCCACCCGAGTGAGAATATGTTACTTTCCGCAGCAGCTGTCATAAAATGTCAAACCCTTAATTTCTATTTTGATCGATGTAATGTCCATATTAATACTAAAATCGATATGATTGTTAAATTATTGAAATTGTTGTAAATTAGATCCTAGATATTTATCTTTAACAATTAATATTAAAATAATTTTAAAATAACTAAGATTGTTTGCTTTTTATTCTGGTTAAACATATAACCGATTAGATCATTCAATTGACCACTTTCCTAAGTGGTCGTAGGAAAATAAATTATCATATCACTCATTCCAAACGTTTGTAGTTTAGTCATAATGTGATTGTCAGTTATCATATGTGGCTATGTACAAAATCTTAATTATCCAGAAAACAAAAAAGTAAGTTTAATACACTCCATCAAATCAGATCTTAGAAATAACCCATTTATTTAAAAGCGTTATTACAGAAATTATTCTACCCGTAAATAAAAAAAATTTCACAAAGTAGGGAAACGACCCCTATGATACTCCCCCAGATGTTTCGATTGTGCCCAAAATCTAATCAGGTCACCGCAGGATGGGTTAAAGCTTATGTTTAAAAAAAATTATTTTTCTGTTCATTCTTTCATGAGTTATCGAGTATACATACGATGGAATTGTATACTTTCAGAGGCCTTACCTCGAAAACGGTATAAGACTTAACGAAATAAATTGCTGGCCCATTGAGCCCATTGCTTACTGAATCAGGCCCAATGGTTTGTATTAGTGTTGTAAATATCCGTATCTTTTTAGTATTCGGATAATTCGTATTCGGAAGAAGAGATATTCGGATTCATCATCCGGATACGTATCCATACTTCATGTGTGAAATAATACGCAACCCTAAATACACGACGGAATCGGAACCAGGCAGTGTTGGCAACCCGTAACAAAATTTTTATTTGAGAGTGAAGTAGCGGTAGGCAGTAGCAAGTTTAGAACAATAAACACAAAGTAAATCGCAAATATTTTGTTTTGAAACATTTCTCATTCATTGAATATTATTTATATTTTTATAACTTTATATTACCATTAAAATATGCTTAGTGCATGCCGAATAACTGACTATAAATTGCAACTTGCAACAACGTTGGTACTATATTGGTAGTTTACAGTCAGCTAAATTTGGGAATCACATATACACATAACCCATTTCTTTTCATTTTTCAAGCATGCGTTATCAGAGAATTGAGTGAATAAAACGCCAAATAATAACATTTAAATATTTTGATTTGTGTTCTTTTTGGTTCGTGTTTGTGCAGTAGCGTAACGTATTGAAATAGAATTAGATTATTGAATTATGGCTCCTGCACAAAAATCATTTGTTTGGTCTTTCTTTGAAAAATCGTCGGATAAACTTTTTGCTATATGTAAGTTATGTAATCAAAAATTAAAATATTTTGATGGTACGGGAAATTTAAAACTGCATATTACTAGAAAACATCCAATTCAATATCTTGAACATCTAAAAAAAGAAAATCCATCGGAAACCTCTGATCAAACTCAGGAAACATTAACTGATAGTATACCTCAAAATCAAACAATTACAATAAATGATCATCCAGTTGCAAATGAAGATGAAATATTACCAGTTGCTAGCAGCTCTTCAACTTGTAATAATATGTCTCCCCGATTGGCTAATTCTGTTAAACGAGTTTCTACCTATTCTTCAAACCAAATTGTGAAGCAAAGACGTCAACTAAAACTATTTGGTGGAAAAAGTTCAACTGAACTGTCAGAAGATCAGAAAATGAAATGCGATTTAAGTCTTAAAGTTAATCGTAAAAGATTTTCAACCACTGTCCATTGTAGAAAATTCTGGCTTTTTGGAATATAGCAAAACATTAAATCCCCTTTACAAAGTTCCAAGTCGCAATATATTAACAAACAATCTTCTATCGAACAAGTATCTAGAAGAAGTCACCAAATTAAAATCTAAATTAAAAGAAGTGAAATACGTTTCGCTAACTACAGACATTTGGCAATCAGATAGCAATGTATCGTATCTATCACTGACATGCCATTTTGTGCATGATATGATATTACATTCACAAGTATTAAGTGTAAAAGAAATTGCTTCTATTCACCATACAGGACAAAATATTGCTGCTGATATATCTACCATTTTGACGGAATGGGATCTTGATGCCAAAATTGTTACCATTGTATCAGACAACGGCGCCAATATTAAAAATGCCATAACGGTACATTTACGGAAATACCATCATCCATGTGTGGCGCATACATTAAATCTCATATCTAAAGAGGCTCTAAATGAAAATCCTACACTAAAGACATTAATAACAAAATGTAAAAATTTGATCGCTTATTTTAAGCATAGTGCCCTTGCTACCGGAAAATTAAAAAAATGTCAGGAATATATGGGAGAGCCTATCTTGAAAATCAAACAAGCAGTGGAAACAAGGTGGAATTCAATCCTTATAATGCTGGAGTGACTACTATTAATAAAAAACTCAATAACCATCGCAATTGCTAATTTACCCACAGCTCCAGATTTTATAGACGCATCAGAGTGGAATATAATATCGGAATGTGTGCCTCTATTAAAACCATTAGAATTAATGCCAACTGAGCTTTCGGGAGAAAAGTATGTAACAATGTCCACAGTCATACCACTAATAAGAGGACTGCAGCTTACTATTAAAAATTTGAAACCTTACACAGATATGGGTCTATGGTTGCAATACAAATTATTGAAAACCATTTCAATTGCGGTTAAGCATATTAGAGTCCAATAAAATTGTGGCCAAAAGCACATTTCTCGACCCACGGTTTAAGAAAACTGCATTTGGTCTGAAAGAAAACGCTAAAAATGTGCAAATGTGGTTACTGGACGAAATTGCTGCCAAAGTTTCCATTTCAACTGCAGAACTAGAAAACAACTCAGAAAAGAGCTCTTCAAATTCTGTATCGTCAGAGAAAAAATGAATGCTGTTAAAACAAACACTACCCCTGCTACGACTGCCACCCTCTCAGTTCGACAATATATCGAGCTTCCCCATTGCGACCTCACGAGTAATCCAATGACTTTTTGGAAAACACATAAATTTATGATGCCAGAACTATGTGAACTGTATGAAAAGTATGCGTCTGTACCTGCTACGTCAGTGCCAAGCGAAAGACTTTTTTCGAAAGCTGGACAATTAGCAAATCTTAGGCGAAATAGACTCTCTCCAAAAAATGTGGATAAAATTTTATTTTTAAATAGTTGTTTATAATATTTTTGTTATCGATGTGCATATTTTCCTAGTTGTTCGTTATTTTTCGTTTTTTAATTATGTTTTATACTTTTTTAACAAAACCAAAGAGTTTTAATTTTTTTATTAGTATGATAAACCTACTTACTATTAAACCAAAAAATATTTATTTCATTTTTTAAATTAATAAAAATATTTATAAATTAGGTTTTCATTTTTTAAATAAGTATTGTACGCCTATGGTATTCTAAGTAATCGTAGTCGACTCCGACCGGAACCGATTCGAGTCGGTTGCCAGTATTGCCACCCGCTATGTCATGAACAGAATAGAAAACATCAATAATAACATCGCATTCGCATTCGATTCATGTATTCGGATATTTGGTTCGAATTTTGTTTCTGTCATTTTTGATTCCGAATCCGTATTCGAATTTACACTTGATTCCGGAATATCCGGATCCTTTTAATATTCAGATTCAACGGATTTTTGGATACGTATTCTTACATCACTAGTTTGTATGACCAGCCCATTCATTGTGCTGCTACCGTCAAGATGGCATAACATATTTTTGGAGGCTATATCTCGAAAACGGTATGAGCCCAAATGAAATAAATTGCTGGCCCATTGAGCCCATTGCTTACCGAATCAGGCCCAATGATTTGTATGACCAGCCCATTCATTGCGATGCTACAGGTCAAGATGGCATCGCATATTTTCAAAGGCTATATCTCGAACACGGTATGAGCCCAAACGAAATAAATTGCTGTCCCATTGAGCCCATTGCTTACTGAATCAGGCCCAATGGTTTGTATGGCCAGACCATTTATTGCAATGCGACCATCAAGATAGCATCGCATATTTTCGGAGGCCATATCTCGAAAACGATATGATCCCAAACTCCGAATGTTATGGGCCCTATTTCCATTTTCAGAAACATTGCAATGCCAACTTGACATTAGCCACAGATCTGCTGTTCATATTCAACCATTTTACACAAAATAGTGGTCAACTACTGTAGAAATAAACAAAATGTTTCAAAAGATAGCATGTTACAAACTTTAAGCTTAAGTTAAAAAACTGGTATAGTATTAATTGGTTTAAAACATTGGAACTATACAAAAAATATTTTTTCGACGACCCTGTAAATGGTTTAATGTGCCCCTCCCAAGGGGTATATTCAACCTTAGCTAGGGGTAGATTCAACCACCCCGATTTTAAAGATAAATAAGGTAAAAAAAATTTTTGTTTAAATGAAACAATTTATTAGAATGCAAAAAAGAACCAACACAAAAAAGTTTTCTATAAACTAAAAACAACCTAAATGTTAATTTTACCTACCTACATAGAAAAACATAAGAAAATACAAAACAGTAAAAGACATTAATCAATATTATATGAATGAAGGTTAACATCGAATGTAAAAAGGCTGGCAGTTCGAGCAGTTTTGCTATCTTGATAATAACGTTATTACGCTCAATGACCTATTTCATCATCAACTGTTGGATAAACGAAGGTATTACTGGATGGTTTTTGTCGCAGAAATTTTACTTTATATTCGTTTTCGGAGATAATCTCCGTTACTTTTCCTATGTAATATTTGACTCGTGCTTTTCCTGGAAATTTTACCAGTAAAAAATGTTCTTCAACTATGTTGTTATCATGGCATAATAGGGAAGGTTCGTTTTCTTCCTCGCTAAAATCATTGCTGATATTGTCTGATTTTAAACTTAGCTGTTCTTCTGAATTAGTACTGCTGGAACTTGAACTTACTTTTCTTACTCTTCACATTTTGAGAGTTATCTTTATCAGCAAACATTTCTTTTGAGACTAATCTTCTAAGTTTCCGTTCCTCTTGAAAATTTTTGCGGTTCTCTTTCTCGCGCTCAATTTCTTCTAATCGTTGTTTTTCCGGCATATCGGTAAAAATTTTAGATTTTTCGCGCCTGTCTTTTCCCCTGGTAGTTTTTTAACACATAGTCTAGGAAACAGTCTAACCGCCTCTGGCGTTAGTACTAAACCTTAAAAAATTTAAATTATATGTTTTTGTCAAATGTGACATGTGTTATTTATACCTGTTTTGCATCCCTATAGTATTTTCGTCAGTCATATGTGAAGTTGAAGGCTGCTCATTATTTTCAACTGTTAAAAAAAAGAGAAATAAATTAGCCATATCCCACAACTGATCTGTTAAACCTTAACTGTTGAACTATTGCCCTCTTTATCTGTTGTTGAAACCGACTGAACTGCGCCTAAAAGAAAAAATGGTTGTTTTTTAATTGGAAAAGTTAGGCAAGTTACCTAAATTTCCTTTTTCGTTAGCTGAAGGTTCTCAGAATTTAAGCTTATTGAAGCAAGTCTGTTAGGGGCCATAAACCTGGTTTTTCAAACTTACTATGTTTTTCTGAGAAAAAGCTAATTGAAATGCTTTTTTAGTTAAGCAAGCAATTTGGTAAATAGTTATAGGCTTTCCGGGGTTTATTGTCATCCAGTCGTTAAAAGCAGAAGCACAATAATTTTTGAAGGGTCCATAGATTCCAACATCTAATGGCTGAATTTTGTGAGATGTATGGTGAGGTATTGAAAATATGACTAAACCATTTTCGCGGGAAAAATTTATAGCCTTAACAGTTGTGTGAGTTTCATGATTGTCTAACAATAATAGTATTTTATTGTCTTTGTCGCATTTTGTGTGATCTCTAATATGCTTTAGGACATCCAAAAACAAGTCAGATGTCATCCAACCATTATAACTTCCTAAGGCTAGGCTGGAAGTTGGGCTATCAATAAGATACTTGTCGGGTTTACGTATCCCCACAGCATTAATTATTCCAACGAATGTTGTTAATTCGCCCCGTTCGGCAGAGCTATTTTGACTGACTTGCTTCTTTTCCTTGGGAGCAACCACCTCTACATGCTTTAAAACAGTTGCAACACCACTTTCGTCTACGTTATAAATATTTTCCGGCCTTAAGTGGTATTTCTTTAAAATTGACGCGTAGTTGTCATAAAATTCCGAAACAGCTATTTTATTAAAACTCGTGATTCTCGGCAAGCTTGCACTTTCGGGTTTTCTTAAACTTCGCTCTTTCTTGTTTCTATTCATACAACCTTAAGCCAATCAATTCCAGCTCTTTTGTTAACATCCCATTTTCTGGAGTGTTTGCAGTCGGGACTAATGCACGCATATTCGTAGGCCACTTTTCTAATCTGTGAATATGTCATGCCGTTATTCATCTCTGAACAAGTTTTAATATATTTTACCAATTCCTTCTCTTGGTTACTATTAAATACTTGAATATATAACTCCTGCTTCAAGG